>JAAGKR010013761.1:0-13225 GCA_011419295.1 Clarias macrocephalus
ATCCTACTGCACCGGTACACACTTCATCCATTACGAAGTGAGATATGTTAGCCTGACAGAGGTGATACCCTGAAGCTCTTCACAAATTAATCTTTTCTGGGAAACTTTCTTTTAATCGCTGGTTCCTGGGACGTATTTTCATCCTCTTGATCAGGAGATGACCGGCCAGACTCACCTGCAAGTTAGAGAGAAAAATGGATTTACAATTTTAAATATCCCGAAGTTTTATACATTTTATTAGTACGGGCATGGAAAGTGCAACCCAAAATCATTGTATGCTTTGATTTATTAGGGCATAAATAACAATTGTTTTCACCAACTTCTAGAAACAATTAACCTTGAACGGAAATAAATAAAAACACAACTGATTAATTTTTCACTTAGACGCGTGTTTAAATCATACAAAGAAGAAAGCACAAAAGCCATGATCTCAGACAAGCACCTGGTCCTACTCATCCACTTGAGCAGTCTTATACAGCCATCTCCAAACAATTTGAAATTCACCATTCTGCCGAGAAGGATCATTTACAAATTTGGAGCATTCAGAATACTTTCCCATCTTCCCAGGAGTGTGCATTCCAACCATTTCGGTTCAGGGTCAGACTGTTTAATGCTCACCTATACAGTATAAAGAGCTACAACATATGATCCTTTAACGAAAGTACATGGCTTTCATGGAAGAGCGGCTAGGACAAAGTTGTTTCTCTTCGAAAGGAATATGGAGAAAAATTGCATCTATACAAAATCACACACGTTTTGGAACAATATGTTTTGGACAGATAAGGTCTTTAGATTTTTTCACAACCTTATGCAAATGCAAGTACAATTCATTTACACTGCTAGTACTAATGAAGCAAATGCAAAACAGCAAGTGTTATGTTAAAAAACACTAAAGAACAAAAATTTTTTTGCCCCTTTTCCACTTTGTAGATAAAAGCACATAATGTAGTAAATGGTTGTGAATTGTGGGTTGCATTTCTCATTGGAGCCATGAATTCCTCTTGAATAATTTTAGGAGCAATAATTTCAAAAACACAGGATACTTAAGTATTTAAAAAAATATATTATCAAACATGTTTGCTTGCTTCTTCAAATGTAGAAGTAAATAAAAAAAAACTTTTACTTTAACTTTTACTGTAGCCCAGAGGTTGATATTCTCTTTCTTATAACATCATACCGAGATTTCCTGGAAAGTTATCAGTTTGCCAAAATATTGCATTTATGTTCGTCTTCAAATCATTTACTAGTATTTGCATTCATATCCACAAAACAGCAACTATATACACTCACTGGAACAGGTTAAATTGATATAGCTGGGTTTGTGATCATAAGCCTTACCTTTTGGCTCACATTCAGCTGTTGCTTTTCTGCTTTGCTTTTTTCCACAATCCACCAGTCTAACCAAACACACCTTTAACTGAGCCTCAAATGTTCGTTGGTCTCCATCAAACCTGCCAGTTTTACCTGGAAAGACAAAGAAAACGTGTCTCAGTGCTTCACATCATTGCAATAAATTTTACAGGGATCAGAAAATACAAACAAATTATGTGTAAAATTTGTCTCTTCTGTTGTAGTTCAGACAGTTGAACGGTCTTGATTGAACGCTGCAGATGAGAGAGTCTATTACATGATACGTTTTTTAAAATTTGTTTTGGTGATTGACGGTCACCACTGCTGACTGTCTGGATAAAACTAGTCATAAAACGTTTTCTCAGCGACTTCAGGCACCATCTGAAGCCCTTTATTTCACTGAAATCTTCTCACGGTCATTCAAATTGGCCACAAATAAGTCTTTTAAATGTGGCCTCCTTGTTCAACCAACATCTGCCATGACAGATGACGGATATTTTAGAAATATCCGGATTCAATATGTTTTTTCAGATCTCATTACAATTCTAAACAAACTTAGCAAATGATTTGCTCCAATGCGATCAGTTAATAGCACCACCTTTAGAATTAAAGAGCAACAGCAACATTTTGCCACCTGATATGCAAATTTATAATACATTTAAAAGATAAAACAATCACGATATATAACTCAATTAATTTTTTCCCCATCTGTAAACCCAGTTAACCTGATCCTTAATGGCACCACTAGTTTCACTTCTATTGCACCCGATACACTTTGGGAAAGTATGACCATTTGCATTCAGATCTACTGTATACTCACTGGAAGGAATAAAGTCATTGTTCTTGGACTCATGATCACGAATTTCATCGTCTGATTCACTGTTAGTTGTTGCTTTTCTCTTTTGGATTTTTCTGCAATCCACCAGTCTTACTGAACTCATCTTTAATTGGGCCTGCATCGTCACCTGGTCTCCATTCAACCTTTTGGATTTACCTAAAACACAAATAAAGTAAATAAAGAAATATTTTCATTATGTTTGTAATGAAAACTGGACATTTAATTCACAGGCTTGACGAGCTTCATAAGCTCATTGGATTTTCCCCATTGTAAGGTGTGTTAGTCAAAACAATGACTGAGGTCCAACAAACCCTTTTTATACTGGCACAGTGAAGCTACCAGGTGTAATCCGTTGTTTGTTTTTACTAAAGATGTACAGTATGCTGTAAAACCATTCTTCCCTAGAAAAACACCAAATAAAATTATTCATGACAAACCTAACATTGGCATGACGTTTATATTAGCATATGCAAACCTCTGACCGCTGCATCACTGGATTGCATCAGCTCTATCGTTGCCCCTGATTTGTCCAATGGGCCATGCTGCAGTAAACCATACAGAGGCCCCCAATGATGAGCAGGGGATTACCTTAACTGTTCGACAGTTACTACATCAGATCAGTGGTTCAGAGGTACAAACTCCAACTCCATACATACAAGGGTTGGACAATGAAACTCAAACAACTGGTTTTAGACCACAATAATTCATTAACTCCTTTTTCAGCCAATACTGCATCAGTTTGTCTTGGGAATGACGAATACAAGTCCTGCACAGTGGCCAGAGGGATTTTGAGCCATTCTTCTTGCAGAACAATGGCCAAGTCACTACGTGATGCTGGTGGAGGAAAACGTTTCCTGACTCGTTCCTCCAAAACACCACAAAGTGGCTCGATAATATTTAGATCTTGACTATGCAGGCCATCTGAGATGTTCAACTTCACTTTCATGTTCATCAAACCAAGTCACCAGCCTTGCTGTGTGTATTGGTGCATTATCATCCTGATACATGGCACCATCTTCAGGATACAATGTTTAAACCACTGGGTGCACATGGTCCTCCAGAATGGTTCGGTGGTCCTTGGCAGTGACGCGCCCATCTAGCACAAGTATTGCGCCTAGGGAATGCCATGATATTGCAGCCCAAACCATCACTGATCCCCCACCATACTTCACTCTGGGCATGTAACAGTCTGGGTGGTACGCTTCTTTGCGGTGTCTCCACACCGTAACTCTAATCAAATGTGGGAAAGACACTGAAGGTGGACACATCAGAGAAAAATACATGTTTCACATTGTTCACCGCCTAAGATTTTCACTGCTGGCACCATTGAAACCGATGTTTGGCATTGGCATGAGTGACCAAAGGTTTGGTTATAGCAGCCTGGCCATGTACATTGACCCTGTGGAGCCACAACAAACACTTTTGGTTGAAACAGGAGAGTTGAGGTGCACATTTAATCCTGCAGTGAGTTGGGCAGCTGTGGTTTTATGTTTTTTTAATACAATCGGGGTTAGCACCCGGACATCCCTTCCTCTTTCGTCCACAGTTACTACTGTCGGATGTGGTTCGTCCTTCTTAGTGGTATGCTGACGTTACCCTGGATAACGTGGCTCTTGATACATCACAAAGACTCGCTGTCTTTGTCACAGATGCGCCAGCGAGACGCACACCAACAATTTGTCCTCTATTGTACACTGATGTGTCACCCATAATGTTGTGTGCATTGCAATATTTTAAGCAAAACTGTGCCTTTACACTGCAAATTAAACCTTCATTAGGTTCTTTGCTCTTACTAGTGGAATGTGCAATCAGTGAAGATTAGCCACCAGGCTGGTCAAATTTAGCCATGAAACACTAAATTGGCCAGTGTTTTAGTTTCATTGTCCAACCCCTGTACATATCAATTTCAGTCCGTGTGAGAGGTGCCACTTATCCACTCCTTTGCTCCACCTGACATGTTACATTTACATACATTTACACAAGCTGAAAGAAAACCAAGCTACTGTACATTCCTTTAGACACACTTCCCAGGTCAGGTCATTGTCTACCTGGTCACATCTTAGACCTGATCATCTGCCCCAAAGAAACCTTTGTGTAGCCATGAACAAACAACTTTGCAAAAGGAAAAAATAAAGATTACTTCAAGGTTTTTATATTATTAATAACGTTGCCTTAATGCAATTCAACTTCAATTCCAACAAACGCAACATAGTTGAGTAAATCAAGTAAATCTTAAATTATATTCATTTTGCATTCAGACTCAAAATACACTAATTAAATACTCACTTGAAGACATTAAATCTGTGTTTTCACATTCATGATCAGAATCCCTGTCCTCTGGTTCCCCTTCAGCTGCTGCATTCCTGGTGTCTATTTTCCCACAATCCACTAGTCTCACCAAGACTATCTTTAATTGATTGTGCAGTTTTTGCTGGTCTACGTCAAACCTGATGGATTCATCTGCATAAAGAAACACAAAGGATTAATTTTTTTAAAAAGGAAGGTTTTGTAAAAGCTAAATTTTCATTAGCGATTAATATGATTTGTGAAAACAAGGCACAAGTTCACGAACCATAGTTAATTTAGTCAAAATGATCACAATCTTAATTGCATTGCTACTAGTCTGTATTAGCTATGCAGTCTGGTCCATCATAAATGATTAAGTAGACAATTTCTAAATGTAATCTATAGTATTCGTTTTTTAATATTTAGTTCCTGTATTTTCCAACCTAACATTTGATTGAAATTATTATTAGTCAGCTGTATAATTTTGGTCTGTTTGAAAAACTGCAGCCACCTTGATCTCCACCTTGAATTTTGTTCCAGATAGATAGATAGATAGATAGATAGACACTACATGGGCAAAAGTATTTGGCCAAACCTGTAACGAGATTGTATACAAATAAATTTACTTCAATATGGAGTTGGTCCTGCTTTTACAGCTATAATAGCTTCCATTCTTCTTGGAAGGCTGTCCAAAAGATTTTGGAGTGTTTTTGTGGGAATTTGTGCCCATTCATTTTGTAGAGCATTTATGAGGTCAGGAAGTGATGTTAGATAAGAAAGCCTGGCTCTCAATCTCCTTTCCAGTTCATCCCAAAGATGTTCTATCTGGTTAAAGTCAGGGCTCTGTACACTCTGTTCTTCCACACCAAACTCAATCCAACGATGTCTTTACAGTCCTTGCTTTGTGCACGGGGGTACAGTCATGTTGGAATAGAAAAGGGCATTCCCCAAACTGTTGCTGCAAAGTTGGAAGCATAGCATGGTCCAAGATGTCTTGGTATGCTGAAGCATTAAGATTGCTCAACACTGACTGAAACGCCTGAATTCAGTAATTAGCAGTTTAATAATAATTCCTTTGTCCATACAGTATCGATAAACAGATTAGCAAAAATAAATCGATATATAGATACTTTACTGATCTTGAAGAAAAGGTCCAATATGCAGTTAGCAGAAGCTTTTAAGAAATGTTCAAGGTTTGTGTAAGAAACTCTAGTGTTAAGAACAGTTTAATTTAGAAGAAGTGTGATGCTTCACCTGTCTTGAAGAACATACAAAACTTACATAAAGTATATTAGCTTTTCCTTATTCACTTTTATAAAAATGACATGTTTTGAGTCACAGGCGACTCAATTCACGGTATGGTTAGAAAGAATTATTCCACAATACAACCATCGTATACTCACTGGAGGACATGGACATGTTGCTGCTGTTGTATTCCTGGTCCTTATTTTCTGGATCATCCTCAGCTTTATCATCTTTTAAGAAATCCACCAGCCTCACTGAACTCATCTTTAACTGGGCTTGCAGTGTCTCCTGGACTCCATCAGTCAGACTGGATTCACCTGGAGATTAAAAATAAAAAGAAACAAGATCTTAAAAAGGGGTTCAGGCCCAAACTGGTGCTGTAGTCATAATGGGATATGTGTAAACTAATCTCTAATCCCAGTCACCTCCAGTAAGATGTTCTTCTGGTATTAGTTGTACATTCAGTCCCTGGATGTTCCTGATATCCACCAGCTTCACTGCACACATCTTTAACACAGTCTGAAATCCACCCTTACACAACAAACCCTCCGAGTTAAACCTGACCTCGTCCTCCATCTCCTGCAACTGCATCTGTAGCACTGGCTCTGACTCTAGCGCGCCCACTAGCGGTTGTCTTGAGAAGAAAATACACAAAGGATACGATAAAGAAATTAAAAAAAAAATTAGAGTTAATGGATTGAGGTTTGGACAACACGAACCGAAATTCTATTTATAGTATTTTATCGCACCTTTATGCCGAAATATTAATAAAAACAAAACCTAAACTATGTTACGATGTATTTCTGTTCCGTCCGGTAAACACAAACACAAGCGACCAGCGAATCTTCAACATCTCAGTAACAACAGGCAAATTAGATGGTGTTACTTCCGGGTAAGGATTTTGTCAAAATAAAAGTCTCAATAATAAAAAGATCAACAATAGAAGAGGGTCTGTGTTTGGAGTTTGCATGTTCTCTCCGTGCTTGGTGGGTGTCCTCCGTGTACTCCGGTTTCCTTCCACAGTCCAAAGGCACGCAGATTAGGCTAATTAGCTTTCCCAAATTGCCCATAGTCAGAATTTATACAAATATAAAATAAATAAATAAATAATAATAATAATAATAATAATAATAATAATAATAATAATAATAATTTATATAAATATAAATACAAAATATATAATTTGTGTGGTCATACCACGGTCATAAAAATGGGAATAAATACAATAGTTACCATTAACATGATGGATTATACTCTCTCTCTCTCTCTCTCTCTCTCTCTCTCTCTCTCTATATATATATATATATATATATATATATATATATATATATCTGTGTAGTATGGTGTATATTAAATATTATTATTAATAATATTATCATATATATCAACAAAGAGCAATACATTTTTTCCCCCCGATTTTCTCCCTAATTTAGTCGTGTCCAATTCCTCCCCGTCACTAGGGGGCTCCCACATTAAGGCTACTACTACCACTCAGCTGGGAGGGCCGAAGACTATCACGTATTTCCTCCGTGATACTTTTCGAACTGCTTCCTCGCGCACCATTGGGGGCGGCATAACACACTCGGAGGACAGCGCTATCCGCTCCCTCCATTGCGCGAGCTCACAGACGCCCCTGACTGGCTGTAGAGCCGTGATTAATGTGGGAGCACTAAGTACCTCTCATCCCTCCCCTCTGAGAGAGCTCGGCCAATCAGCTCTCTCTAGACCTCCGGCTGCGAGAGGTTACAGCACTCGGAGGCAAATATAGCAATACATTTAGCATTAAAATATTTATACAATATACAGTACATGTATATAGTATAATAATAATAATAGTAATAATAATGATAATAATAGTAATAATAATGATATCTTATTTTCCAAATAAAATAAAAAACCTATATACTGCAGAATCATAATTAAAAAAATCAGTGGATAAGATAAAGTTGTCCTTCAAACTCGGGGGGGAAAAACTATTATTAGGACCCAGTGATCAACCATTTGCTTTTACTTCCAGAACCTGTTATGGCAAACCCGTGCAGTAACCTTAGTTTCTGCTGTTGCCATAGAGACGGAGCTGCTCACTGAGCCTTGCCTATGAAAACAAGGGTTAGATACTGTAGCATCTCCTTGATGATGTTAAGATGAGCAAGTAGCAGCTCCTTGATAATGTTGAGGACTTTGTTAAGCAAGTGGCTGATGTAGTTTTCTTCCAGGCCCAGAAACTTTGTGGTCTTCTCCACCTAAAGCAAATTTAAAGAGGGTTGAAACTGTTTCATAGTATGGACCAGGTGGTATCACCCACCATGAACTCTCATGTTGGTCAACAGGGTTTTTGTCTTGACATATTACCAAAAACTGGACACGTTGAATTCATAGTGTGCAGGGGCGGATCTAGAAAACTATACATGGGGTGGCAAGGGGGTGGCATTAAAATTATGAGGGGTGGCAACACTGAAGCAAGCATCCTTGCATGTTTTTTGTGGATTGAAGGAACGCTATTCTTATTCGGTGTATACTGTTGGAGACTCCTGGTCTCTGATTCAACAGACGGGAAAAAGTTGGGATATCTTTCCAGCAGAAGTTACTCGCCGCGCGTCGCTGTAGTCATCCAAGTCTAATACTTAAACTCAGCTCTGGAGAGTTTATACTTTACAAGGGGGAGGGATACAAAGAGGTGGAGACAATCTAAACAAAGCATAGTGTAGTACAGGAATCAGCCTGGTACCGGAAGTTCCCCAGCCCTGATCTCATCAGCATAACACTGCCTTTCAAATGCATAGGTGTTAATCTAATCAGCCTGACAGTATCGCCCAGACCTTCACACTATCATAGAGACAAAGGCACAGCCTGGCCTTGAGATTAGCATTTACATTTACCTTGGGACCCTACCCAGTGGTCAGGAAGTACATGAAGACAAAAGGTTAATGTCTCAGACACCTGGGTTACCAGACTTGATGTCCTTAGAATGTCATAATCTTTACCTCAAAATGTAAAACCTAATGTACACAACTTTTCAGTTTATATACTATTTTATTGGAACCTAGATTTAACATTTTATAAATTTGTAATCCTACAATACACTAGGGTTTTACATTATCCTATAAAAATGAAATAAAGTAAAACTTATATTAAAATGTTACAGTGCAAAACATTTAACACCCAATCGTTCATGTACAGCTACTACTGCAGCACCCTTTGTCTAAAGGTTTTTTAGGCATATATTAATATATATATTGTATAATATATATTGTTGAGATACAATATATATTAAAGAACACTGAATGTAACCAAGATAAGCAAAGTTAAGCATATATTGAGCTTCTGGTTCTTTAAATGATATTTTATTCATAGGGTAAATATATCAAATAGGTGGTGCTTATTTTTTATTTATGTAAAAAAATATTTGAAAAGCACAATGAACAATATACCTGGTCACCTGACAATCAGGGTGCTGCTGTTTCAAGCTCTCTCTCTCCTCTCTTTCAATATCTGAGCTCTCTTTCCTCTCTTAACCTTTTTTCTTCCACCTCTTCGCTCACTTCATACTGGATATCTTCTGCTTCTTCACTTCTTTCTAGCTCTTTGTCATCAGTTTCTTTCTTCCAACACTCCATCCCCTCCTCTGTCTTCCACAACTTCTTTTGTACCCTTTTCTATCTTATCTGCACCTTCCACTCCCACAGCATCTGATTCTGATTTTCCTTTTCTTTTTGGTTTAAAAAATCTTGAAGATTCAAGCTACTGAACTGAACAATATACTTTTGAAAATAGTTAACAGTTAAGCTGTTAGTCATTAATATACGCGAAGATATTAAAAAACGGTAGATCCGCCCCTGATTGTGTGAATGATTCCCAGTGTGACATAAAAGTGATGATGACCTACTGTTCCATTCATTGAGGAAAGCCTGTGACACCCCTGGGACATACACTGGCAACCGAGCACTAAACAAACAGAATTTATTTTTTATATAAATTATTGGTCCTTATTATTTGACAGATACTCCCCTCCGTCGAGATATAACCGTCGTTTCTGTGTCAGTTACTTAAGGGGTCAGGTTGTCAGATAACCGCCCTAACCAACCCTATCACACACACACAATGTTTTTTTTAACCCTCCCCAATATTGTTAGACTGATTGTACTTAGTTAGTAACCTAATAACCAGTTTAAGGATCTATCCAATGACAGAAACCTCTAAGTTGTTCTAATAAGAGCATCTGATGCCTCAATGTAAATGTACATGAAGGCTGGCCCGTGTAGTCCAATAGAAGAGCTACCGTCACTCAAATTGAAGAAAAGGTTTATGCAGAATCATTACTGTTTTGGTGGCAAAGGGGGGGAACCTACTCAATATTAGGCGTGATCAGTGTATGTGTGTTCTTCTCATAGTCAGCCATCCTTTCAAACACAGTCTATCTCAATCTGTACAATCAAACCTGTCTAGTTTACTGCTGATCTGACAGGCCTGATGTATGGAACATCTTGCTTTGTTGACTTCTTGAACACATTCAGCAGTTTATTAGATGCACTTCATGTCTTTGGCCACTAGACGCCACTAGCGTGCAGCAGTGTTGAAAAGATTCGAAGATGCAATTTGAGCTCAACGGCTGGACTGGGTTTCAGTCACATTTCGAGGCCGTGTGGTTTGTTGTTGAGCTTCATGGAGATGAAAAAAATCAAAAAGACTTATTAGTGTCCACACCTGTGCTGTTTCAGAAAGCGGTTTAGCGCAGATTTAAGAAGGAGGAACATAGGGGTAAGTTTATCATTTTAAACGTATCCGTAAGTTCCCGCTCCTCAGTCAGTCTTGTTGCGCATGCGCAAATCCCTCCCCAAAAAACAAAAAGAAGTTCTGGTATGGAATGCTGAAAAGTGGTGGATAAAAAAAAAGATGGAAGAAGGAAGACTAGGTGCACTATTGAAACCACTAACCTACATTAGCATTAATTGCTGCTTACATATGAATACATACTGCTCAGGCTTGGCTTTAGTGGCTGTTAAAAGCATTTTATTTATGTTTTATTTATGAACTTGGCAGTTTTATCCTGACAGAGAGTAACTTTTTGTTAACCTGGCACATGCAAGAGCTGGCAGTCAGGGGAGGAGATGAAGACGAAAGACATGGGTCATCCAGTTTGGTTGGTAAATGGTGTTGACAAATAAATAAATAAATAAAAAATCTTGAATCCTTCAGGCTTGAACAGGCAATGTATGTTGTGGCTGAGGAAGAAATGTAAACAGCAATAACAAAATTGAGTGCAAAAGCATGTATGAAGGCTACGTGCTGATAGCAAGTAGCATAGTGTCCATTCCCATTCCAATATTTTTAAAACCCTGCCTAAACTTCTTGGCTGAAACGCAGTCCATATAGTACATCACAGGAAAGGAGGTCGCCATGGTGTTCTGCCTTACATGTACCATAGAGATCTAAAAGTTTAAATGTTTCCTTTAAAAATGCCTTTTTTTGTTGTTTTTTAGTCTCAAAACAACAGCCTTGGATTGCCCTGATTATTTCAAGAGCCGATGATAACGGCAGAAATGCACCAGCAGCAGGAGGATGAGCCCAGTCTGATCTCAGAGGCTGTGTGGAGTAACAGTGAAGGTCAGCTCACAGAGCACAGTCTGTTAAAGACATGTACAGTTAAACTGGTGGACCTCAGGGAAACACATGGACTAAATGGAGAAATTGGAGAAGGAAATTCTAATTCCACAGGTAATTATGAATGAAAAGATCCTCACGATGAGTAATCCCATACTCTGTGTTTTGCTTTTTGCAAAGCTTTGAATCTTTTGAATATGTTTTATTTGTGTGTGTGTGTGTAAGTTCCAGGTAAATCCAGTTTTAATGGAGAGCAGCAAACACTGCAAGCTCAGGTAAAGTTGTGCTCTGTGAGACTGGTGGACTGCGGAAAAACACAAAACAGAAAAGCAGCGGCTGAGAGTGATCCAGAGGATGAGGACGACAGCGGTGATTTTATTCCCTCCAGTGAGTGTTATAGTTGCATTGCGGATCTGAAGGCAAAATGTTTTACAATTTGTTAAGGTATGTGGGGATGTGTTGTATGTGAAGATAGATGTAGTAGTTTGGGTCATTTATGAACGCGTCATCCTGGCTTCAGTCTATGATTTTACGAGCTCCAACTGATCTACAGTAAGCCCCTGACGAACGAGTTCCATTCTATGAGTGCGTTCATAAAAATAAAAAAAAACGAACATTCAGGTTTGGTGTTTTGGTTCCGCATTATACTCTTGTGAGGGAGGTTGGGGGGGAGATCCCGGTGATGCAGCAGGGTCAGCAGACCTTGTTTAAAGGGGGGTGGGGGGGGTCAACGCTACATGGTGTTTACTGTGCGCTTGAACGGACCCCATTTGTCTCAGAGCTGTTTCGGACTGTAAACCGACTAATTTCTCTCACACGCACACACATACAGTACATGCAGTATACTGGACTTTGGACATTTTCTACATTCAATTAGACCCAAAAAATATTGTATATAATTGTAAATATTGGTATCTGGTGCACCGCAGTGTCTATTTTTTTTGTACAATACATGTGAGCTACTTCCAATGATTTGTTTGCATCTACAAATGTTCGTACATCTGCAGTCCATTTGAAATTCATAACTTGAATGTTTATAAGTCAGAGACTTGCTATATTTGTGGGGAATCACCTGTGTAGTATATTTTGTTTGCCTCATCACATTTTCATGCAAGTCATTTTTAACAGTCCTTGCACACTGAGTAGTGAGAACTTGTATAAAGCGGTATAGTCATACCCTCAGATTGTGTTTAGACACAATAATACTTGTATTATTGCATAAGTACACAACAACAGCCGTCTTCTGTTGCAGCTTGTTTGTGGGCCGTTTTGCTCTCCAGTTTTTGTTTTCAGCCCATCAGAAGCATGCTTCAGTGAGTTGAGGTCAGGTGACTGACTCTGCCCTTTGCGTTTTTTGTGTGTCCTTTTGCAGTATGCTTTGGGTCATTATCTGAAAAGTTAAATGTGTTGAGTGTTGTCATCAGTTTTTCAGCAGAAAGTACAGCTCTATCAACAGTCATATTATTAAGAAACACCAGTGACTGATCTCTGTAAGGAGCCATACATGCCCAAACCACAACACTGCTTCCACCATGATTCTGTTGTGTTTTGTATCATGAGGTTTTTCTTTCCTTTTTCATATTCCCTTTTTCCCATCTTGGGTCATTTGTGAATCATTGCTTGGCTACTAAAAATATTTAAGTTGGCTTTCTCTCCTTTAATTTCAGGTGAGTCCAGCACATTGTCATCTGATGAGTGGAATCAGTCTCCTCGTCAAGAACAAACTGTCAAAAGAAAAAGCCGTAGTGAAGTTGAGTTTGTGAAGGGCTCCTCTGCATTACACCATTCAGTCAAGAAGACTTTACGTAATTCATCAGACGTGAGAAAACGTAAGAGTGCGCAAACAAAAGGGAAGCCTTGTCATTGCACACAGTGTGGAAAACAGTTTTCACACAGATCAACCCT
>JAAGKR010013763.1:0-13221 GCA_011419295.1 Clarias macrocephalus
TGATAATGTAGTCTACTGTAGCATACTGGCCAATTTTCCTTTCACTCTGGTGTTGTTACATACACTGATCAGCCAAAACAATGAAGTATTTTATTGTGTAAGTTCCTCTTGTAGCACCGGGGCAGCTCTGGCCCCTCGGTGGATGACTCCACAAAACCTCTGTGGTGTCTGGCACCGTGACCTTGGATGCTGCGAGTTGCGGGTGGGGCCTCCACCCTGGACTGAACTTGGATGGGACTTGTTTGTCTGGTGCATCCCATGAATGCTCGATCAGACTGAGATCTGGGGAGTTATGAGGCCGCATCAACAACCTTGAACCCTTTGCCTGCAAGCCCCATACACAGTGAGCTATGATGCACTGTTCTGGTTTAGCTGTTCACACAAGCCACATGTGCCTTCTCTCTCTCTCTCCTTCCCAGAGAAGTGTGAGCGGGTGTGACCGTGTGGTGGTCTCTAACTGATGAAATTAAAGAAAAATGTCACAAATTGAAAACTAATTAATAAGATAGAGCTCAGGGAACACTTGCAACAGGAAAGACTGATTGTTCCATTAGCACTCAAAAATGATCGTTTAACCTTGTGGCTGAATTTCACCCCCCTGTAACTCACTTTGGCTGCTAATAAGTCAAAGCTGATGTGAGCTGGTATAGATCAATAAAGCATTACATAGCCCTATAAAATTCAGAGTAATAAAAGCCTTCAGGTTGCAAATTACATACAGATTAAAAGAAACAACACACCTGGTCATCCTTGGTTTAGTGTGGAAGTAACTTCAATTTGTCCAGGGAAACAATTTATAATGCATGCTGTATCTACGAACATAAAATATAGACAAGAACTTTTATTCATATCACCAGAGGGTTCAGAATGTTAATAACTCATGAAATAGCATACTCTATTGTTTACCACTGGCTTCAACCCATATCTGTAGATGTCAGTTCCATTCATTTGCACCCATCCAAACATAAAATACGGAACAAATCCCCAACCTTGGGGTTAACAGTAAACAAAACCTGAAAATGATGCAGGAGACAGGTTGTATAAGTAATTTTTTGTCATAAATCTGTTGTCCCAAAACTTGGGGTAACAGGGAAAAAATAATTTTAATTAAAAAAATAAATAAAATCAATTTACAGTCTACGCGCTTTGGTATGATGCAATACTTTAGTATACTCTAAATATAAATTTGATAATAAATCTCTGACATGATCTCTATGAGGGATTTGCTATTATATTTATATTTTATACAAATTAATGTATAATAAATCCCCCATTTCTACTTTACTTTAGTACTCTTAAACTGGACTACAAGCTAGTATTCGGTAAGTACTGTATAAGGTACATGTATATGATCATATAAAGTGTTAGGAATGGGAATCACCAGGAGCCACCCTATAGGATATTAGTACGATACCTACTGTAGGTGGCATCCATTGTATGGAGATCATCAAATATATCGATTCAATTTTTTTTTTTTTTTCAAATGCAAATTATATATACAGGCTGGGCCAAAAGTAGGGTTACAGTTAACACTTAAACATTTTTCCTTTATTAGAAATTTAGACTTTTATTTATATATATTATAATTACATATTAGACATTTTACTTTGAACATTTAATCTCTCAAGTGCTCAAAGAATCCATCTTCTTGATAATAATAATTTTTTATATCTAATAGTAAGTTACATAATATAGTAACTGTAACCCTACGTTTGGCCCACCCTGTATGTGTATGTGTGTATATATATATATATATATATATATATATATATATATATTTGGAGTCGGTGTAGCTTTACATGAATTGCCACACACAAAATTCGTGATATGCAACTGAATTAAGTGTTTCCCTATCAGTAATTAGTATTTTTAGATATTAGTTATTTAGCCTACTCTAAAGTGTCCTCCAGAATTAATATTCAAATATTTATAAATGAACAAATTTGAAAATGAAAAATGAATATGAGCAACACATTCAATGTTAAAAATTATATTTTAAGCTCAAGCATTCAAGGGCACTGTCTGGATTTAGTTAAACGTTTGAATCAACTGCAGGTTTTAATTCAGTTCTCAGCTTATTTATGATGCTTGACCTGTAGAAAATAACGGCACTAAAGTTTTTTCATTATTGTTGTCCATGTTTTATGTAGAAAAAAAGACAAATAGTTCTCCTAGAGTTTAAATATAAAATAAATGTTGCATGCAATTTGTATTTTAATGTACTGTATTTCATTATATTCCTTTCTATAAGGGTTGCCACTCATTTTGGTAGCCCCACATTTAAATTAAGTTAATGAATTCTTGCTTAGGACTTTATCACTCTACTAAATTAAAATTTTTAAATGATTGCTACAGTACAAATGAAAATGCATTTCCATTTTTGCTTAATGCTGGATTGAATCCTAATCTCATAACAAAAACTCAAATATAGAATCTATTTAATTATGCAGACTTAATATTTAGGTCTGAATAGAGAAGCATGTTTAATATACACAGATGTTAGCTATACATATAAAAATGTATTGTTAATATCAATAATAGTAAATACAAAAGTACAAGAGACATTTAGTGTACTTCTCTTCAAGTATACATAGACATTTAACCTTACGTGACTACGTGACTCTTAGTGTATTTTGTGTACTGTACATCTTTAGTACGCTTAAAGTAAACAGAGAACATCTGGTTTAGAGATGTTACTCTTTTGGAGTATACTATGTTATCAATAACCGAAATAAATTATTTTTATCCATGTTAAGCTTTTTTTTTATGTGCATTTAAGTATTAGATTGTAAATAATGCATATTTTCTTTAATTGTTAAGTAGATTCAAGAAGACATTCATGCATAGCATCAATGTTCTGCAGCATGAACAACATGTTCTAAAAAATCTGAAATAACAATTCCTTTCAGTCTAAAAAAGTAAAATGACACGAATCCTGGCAAATGCCAAAGCTCCCAACTATTCTTCCATGCCCTTAAACTGTCATCCCGACATTACCTTGGCTTCAGCTTACAGTTCGTGTAAGATGGCATCTGTGAAGCTGTCTTCTACAACAAAGAGAAATGAACTCTCAGGACTTTCTTCCAGTCTGCTGATCACAGAAAATTTTCAATTATTTGAGAACAAAGGCAGATTTAAAGAGTTTGGCAGCAGAAATGAACAGTTCCGGCAGAAAGTCGATTATTGAGGCTCTATTTGAAGCAGTTTAACCTGTGCCCTTGAGCCTTAGTGATGGGGAGATGAGACATTAGATTTATGGTTTAAAAAATATGAAATTAAGAAGGCAACCAGGAAAAATGGACAGGAGCTCTGAGGCTAATCTATGATAGTAAAAAGCTTTGTGTTTATGTCACAAAGACTATGTGGAAAAACATATGGTCCAAAATAACATGGTGGTGCAGTTGGCAGTGGGTAATGTGCCCAGTTACATGTAGGTCTTGAGCTCAGGTTACTGTCTGGGTCGAGATTCAGATGTTCTTGTTGTCTCCATATGGGTTTCCTCCATGTTATCCAGTTTCCCTCCACTTCCCAATCAACTGATGCTACTGTAGGTAGATTGGTTACTCCCACTAGGTTTACAATTATGTGTATTATGTGTATGTGTATTATGCTTGGCTGTGTGTGTATGTGCATACTGTAGGTGTGGGTGGTTCCCTTCAATGGACTGTGTTCCATCCAGGGTGTATTACCCAGGGATATGCTGCTAATCCACCACAATTCTATCCAGGATAAGGTGATTAATGAAGATAAATGAATGAATGTAATATATTCCCATAAAATAGATTCTGTAGCTTTTAATATAAGCAAGAGCATTAAGTCAGATCCTTAACTTTGTGACATTTATTTGAACTTTTATATCCCTGTCTCGTCTCTTTCTTCTCTACATGCATCTCTTGCCCTCTGGGCTCTCCTCCATCTGTGAGTGCGGACACATTGACACTTCCCTGAACTTCCGACAGGGAAAGTCAAACTGCTAATCCCTGAATCTGATGCTTCAGCATCGCAGACAGAATGCAATCCTGCAGAGAACCTTTGATTTTCCTCCCTTCTTGTTTTCCTCCACTGCTCTGTTTCTCAGGCTTCAATATGCAAGTCCTCGGAGGAAGATCCGAACTAACAAATCTGCTCTCTCTTCCAAGCGACAGAAGGAACAACACCTCCATGCTTCAGAACTGCTGTCCACAGTGAACTTTAACCACAGCAGTACAAATTAGCAGTGTACATGCTAATTCATAGCTCTGATACATAACTCCTTTCCATCTACAGACCACTGCTGTTCAACCGTTTCCATGGTTTTTTAATCCATTCTGACCAGGTAAGCTGATTAGAGTTATGAATTCTAGCTGTTTATCACAATCAATAGCATGCCGTGATTACACTTAAAACCCCTTAACACAACTGGAATGCATGGATAGGGTGTGAAAAAGTTTTAATGTATTGGGTGAACTATCTCAAAATGGAAACATTTTCAGATAGTCACAATAATACGGAATAGGGAGACTTATAGGATTACTTAGCCTACTATATCACTACATGTGACCCGTCATATCAAGTCGGGTCATGTTTACCTCTTATTATTGTTGAGATGATCATTGATTATAGTAAAAAAAAAAAAAATAATAATAATAATAATAATAAACTGTTAAAAATTCCTAATACACCATGTTGTTTATTTGTTTTTTGCGCACCCGGGCAACTGCTATGTATCAGAAACATGCAAGTCCAACAGATTAGTTTTGCACTATGGTATAAATACATATTTTATTTTCCTAATCTTACAACAACAAAAAAAAGAAGCTAATTTAAAGCAATTTAATGAACAATCTCCAAACTGGTTACAGTAGTTGTCATAGAAAAACATTCATTTTTAGGAGTAGCGGGGAAATCCTGGTGTTTCCTCTTTTTGTACTGTCATGCACTCCTCAGTGAAATATTTAAAAAATAAGATTTGGATGGAGATTTCTGAGGTGCTCCTAGTGAATAAACTTACACTGGCCATAGCTCAGCAACTGGAGGAATACGGTGATAAACTTGGTACTGTATTAATAGAAGCTTGTTCAACCAGAAATCTGAAAACTTACATAACTCAAATCATCCGAAATGAAACTTAATACCTGATTTGATCTGATGGGTCACAAATACAGTACATGTATGACTAGTACACTGCGCATTATACTGTATCATGTTGAGCTACACCAGTGTAGTGGAAGTCAGAGCTATTGCATTGGTCTAATCCCAATTATTATCACAATCTGAGCTCAGAACAGAGGGTTGTGGGTGTGAATCCCAGTAATGCAACGCTAACCCCGTTGGGCTCTGGACCAAAGATCATAACTCATAATGTTCATCAATATAATAGGAAAGCTGAAGACAAAACTTCATATTCACTGCCTGTCGTCAAATCCGATTCAGCAATGAAACAGAGCCTTCAAACTCTTTTTCTTCACATTTACTTTATCAACATAATACACACTCTTGTCTTCCCTCTTTTACTCTTTTATTCATTCATATTGGATTTTGAAGTTTTTCCATGTGTCGTCCTGCCTTTAGTCATAGTTTTCAAGCTGAAATCTCACTTACACACTATATCCTTCCTCCACTTCGCGTTTTACCTAATTCTAGCAGTTATTCTTTGTAAATCACCTTGTGCACACGCCCATTCTTTATGTGTGCAAGTTATCAAATTGTGCACTCAAATTGTTATTTTGGATGTAATTGCCACATTATTTTTAGCGGCAAACTGCAATACAAGCAGTGTTGATCTTTCTGATGTTATCATATTGACCCTGAGCAGTGAACTGGGGTAACAGTGAACTCTGGCTAGCTTAAAAAAAAAGGAAGAAAGAAAGAAACTCAACACTCTTTATAGCCCTTATTGTTTTGAAAGTAGTGGATGCACAATATTTCCACCGCATTTCATAATACAAATCTGTAATACGACAGACGCTGTTGTGTTAAACGGAGCGGTGGCATGCTGCTTGAAGGCACAAATTGAGGTGGCTTATCACTAAATTTGAGGGTTCTGTTTAAATCGCCCATTCATAGCACTAGTTCTGTGCATGTAAATAAAATAGCATCAACATTACGAGTATTTTAAGAATGTATTCGATTTGCAACCTTGTTATTAGGGTTAAACATTCAATGTTATCCCATGAATTGGCAGCAAGTGGTACCTCAGAGCAGTGGTGGCTCAGTGGTCATCTCAAGGCTCTGAATAACTAATCGGAATGTTGGCGGTTCAATCCACAGCTCCGAGTTGCTACTGCTCGGCCCTTATGTACGGTAAGGCCCTAAGCACGGTCTGTTCTAGTATAATAGCTGACCCTGCGTCCTGACCCCAGCCTCCTAATAATGCTGGGATATGTGAAGAATAAAGAATTTCAGTGTACAGTAATGTGTAAATAAAGGCTTGTAGTTATACTTATAGACTTATAGTTATAGAACATACAGGAACATACATGGAAGCATATTTTCAGAACAGAAACTCAAAAATTTTCTAAATAAAACTCTAAATAATAAACAATCTTTTTAGGGGGAAAAAAAAATCATTAGCCCGGTGGCAAAATAGTTCAGTGTTAGCTCAGCGATTTGGTGGTAAATTACACGAAATTAGTCAAAGCATATACGTTTAAAATAAAATGCAACTGCTAGACAGAGATACCACTGAAACGCTTTAATCTGCCCTACAAATAAATGTGATGTTTGCAGTAATTAAATGCTCTTAATTAGATGGCTAAATGACATCAATTCATTAGTAAAGTGGAGCATTCTGTCCACTTTAGCCTGAAGTGATGTTAAGGTATTTTGTGTTACTTCAAATACAAATTGAATAGACACATACAAACTGCAAACTGTAAACTACCTTATTACTACCACACAGAAAATACAGACATAAGTAAAAGGCATTCCATGGCATATTATTCTTTACCTCTTATTATTGTTGAGACGATCATTGATTATAGTAAAAAAAAAATAATTATAATAATAATTAACTGTTAAAAATTCCTAAAATGTTCCGTGTTCGTTTTCTGCACACCCGGGCAACTGCTGTGTATCAGAAACATGCACCCAAGGAACGCACATGCACTGTATAATGCTGATACTGTAACTGTGCATTCTCACATCATGGTTGTGTAGACTGGCAGATCTCAAGGTCTATCTCAAGGTCACCTGTTATACAATTGTACTGGGAAAAAGGCCATGCCTGGATTTGGGTGCAATGATACAAGTAAACCACCAGTGAAGGAAAAAACTTAACCCGAAGAGAATAACATGCAAAACCTGTCACAAGGAGTTAGAAACAATCAGAAATACTAGTTGGCCTACAGCGACCTTCTGCCTTCACAGCTATGTTGTGTTTGTAACCTTCAAATATCATATAATGGTTAAATAATGAAACATAGATATATGATACAATAGATGCTTATGTGAGTAATTGTAGTTGATGTACATACAGTATGTGTAATATACTCTTGGTGTAATGATATTAAATACTAGTAGGATTGATTTTCGGGAAACACAACAAGTGCAAGAAGCATTGTACTGTGCAGTTAAACCGATTATTGTATTAATCGATCATTCATTGGTTTGCTTTGATTATGGGATGCCTACCGAGTCGCATCGCTACATATTATTACTGAATTATGTACAAACATTGACAGATCACACACTATAATTGAATCCCAGTACTTCCATACACTGTACTGTAGGGTTGAATTAGATCTCTGTTCAAAGGGAAGTGCTCTTTTAACTGGCTTTCGATTGAAAATTTTCAATGGAATCTTTCACATCTTAATTCACTCTAAATAAATACAGTCAAACTGGATACTACTGTGAGAATAAACAGAGTATTAATTAAATAAACAGTATAAATAGACAGAAATAGAATGAGCTGCTGTATGTGGCTGACTCACGCTCCTGAGTAAAGCTGGGAGCAGCTATTTTTTATTTTTTTTTCTTTGCTATATTACATGACTTTCTGGGTTATATAACTTCCCTGTAATGCATTTTAGCTCCAGAAATAAATTATAAAATAGTATAAGGTAATAAGGTGTGAAATGTCATCAACATCAAAAGATTTTTTTTTTTCTTCGCAAGAAATACTGCTAGTTTCTGTGGGAGCTTTATAATCTATACTCCTCATACACTGCATATATTTCTTCAGAAGATTCTCAATTCTTCATCTGTCAGCTTCACGGCTAGGCTATTGTATTGCTCTCATTCTCGCTTCCTTTCCCTCTCTGCCAATCTGTCTCAACTTTCCCCACCTTATTTTTGATGTGTGAAGGATTACTAGCATTCTGAGTATTAAATACAGCTCAAAACATTCAAATAATTCAAATTAACAGTGATAGTAGCAGAGCTATAGCGGATGAGCTCAGAAAAGCTGAATCTCTCTCTCACTGTCTGTCTCTCAGCTTAGTAGCTCTGAGGGCATTTTTTCTGCTTTTTTTTTTTTTTTGCCTAGCACATCTTGCTCCCTGGCTCAGGGCTTCGCCATCCTCACAATCAGTATGCAGCTTCCGTACGCACTGCTGATCCGTCTTTACGAGGACATGGAGTTGCTGTGCTTTTATCCCCAGCCTCCACCCACCCCCGGCTTCTTCACTGACACCTTCACTTGCAAATCCGCCAGCGATCTATCTCTCCTCCCAGGCCTCTCACACACCCGTGGGAACCTTTACAAAGATCAAATCAATACCAGGATATAAACATGCATCAACTGAAGTTTGTGTTTCTCACTCGCCATGTCTTCGTGTAGAAAGTTAGGCTCCTGAGCACAATGTTGCAGTTCACTGCAGCTGAACGGACAAGTTAAAACTACAGTCACCGATGACCTGAACGTCCACGGGATGAAAAAAATTATACTTTAATGATGAACGCAATCAAAAGCTGTTTGAATGTGCATGAGGATAAAAGTCACTATGATATATTAACATGGGACCCAAAGCGGCTCTACAGTCAATCACGCTGAAAATTATTACTAATGAATCTGATGTCTTGTCTTTCTGTTTTCAGATATTTATGCCCAAAGTATTGTTTTGTTATCAAGAATGATAAAATGCAAATTCTGAAATGACAAACCTATATTGAAGACTCACCTGAAAAGAATAAAAGTGCTGGGACTCATGTAGTGTGTAATGAGGTTAGAGAGCTACGGTTCTTATAGTGGCGACTGGGGATCCTCTTGGGTCTGTAAAGTACCTGTGATTTTCTCATTTTGTTGAAGCTGTGAAAGCCACAATCCGCTATTATTATAGTTATTATGTCTATAAATAATGTCAAGTGACAATTTTTAACCTCAGTTCAGAAAGTTTGAAACAAGTTGAATTAGATGCCACCATTAACAAATCTAGTCATTTTTGTTGCCAGAACTTCAGAAGTCCCATATTTTACTAATTCTTTAAGTTACATAAGTCTCAGAGGTCTGCCAAAGTGTGTCTAGTAATGCAGATAATGCATTTTTTATTCCTCAAACTTCCTGTATCTTACTCATCCTCCAAATGCGCAATTTCAATGTCTATGAAAATGAGCAACTGCTGAGCAACATCCCACCAAAGAACAAGATGGGATGGGGCATCTTCTTCTATGAGTTCACATTAGGGGAAAAATCTAATTGGCCTCTTTAAGCCCTGGCCAATTAAAAAAATGGGAAAAAGGAACAAAAAAGCAGTTAATGTTTTTTTATTCTCTTGTTTTTTGTTTGTACATGTAGCCATCCAGAATTTTGCTTATTCACATAATTCAACCGTGCTGTGACCTTGACTGTGGTTCAATCAATTCCAAAATAATTCCGTATGAATCATACAGATGTTCAACACCCATTACCCTTTGGATATTTCTTTTGAAATGACACTTGCGAGAAGCTAGCACAAATGCACAGACATGTTGGATGCTGAATTCTGGATGGACAGACAGACAGACTGATGGCATGGATCATGGAACTGAACTACTGTAGGCAATATACTGTACTGGGGAAAAACATGGGGTCTGAGGAATGTGTCTATATACCTGTACACACACATTCACACATTCTACATTTAAAGGGTTCTTTAAAGCTGTAAAATGATGGAATCTTCTGTTCTAATGGATGTTGGAACAGGTTTCCATGCATAATCCTGCATATTGATTTGTGCATGGATTGTTCTCTTCATATCAGACCACAGGCTTTTACTAAAATTCTAATAAAGAGACTGCAAAACCCTGCATGTTCTCACTTCAGTTTTGAGTCATTATATTGTTTAATGATTCATCTACAACGAAGTCTTAACCTCTTGGTAAAAATTGGCATGTTCTTGGGAATAGTTCAGGTTCTGAATGTTTTGAGACCCTGAATATTATGCTTGTTACAAGCAACCTTTTAACAGCTTGCTTTCATGAAAAAAAAAAAAAAAAACAGAAAACAACTGCACTCTGACTCTTTTGGGCCCTAATTGTGCTCAATGGTATTACAACTGATTTTTTAATTTTAGATTAACTGCCTGCCTTTTGTAAGAAAGGCAAATTATCACCTGTGAGGCGAATCCAAGCTTCACCACTTCATCAAGTTTAACAAAGTTGCACGCTGTGAAAACAGGGCAAAGACACCAACAATAAATTAACAACAACAACAACAAAAAATCATAATTAGATGAACTTATTTCAGCTATTTTCATTTTTTTATGTTAAATGTAAGAATTTCCACATACTGTATCCTTTTGAGAGAAATACTATTAGTTACTAGTTATTACTATACATTATGAGAATAATTTATTTTACAGGATAAGTAAATGGTTCCACCACTCAGCTCAATCGAGAATTTCATGGACTTTGTGTAGTGTGTAGTATTTAAGAAGTACATCCGCACCTATTTGTGCCTAAAGTTAACTCTATCCAGGCAAAATGTTTAAAAAAATTTCTTTTATTTCACTATTATGTCATCAGAAACAGCCTCGTAAGGAAGCCTTTGCAACAACACTCTCGTTCTCCCTGATTAGATTAAATTGTCTGAGCAACTGATTTAAGAACAGAAATCAATTACTGCACTCCTCCACGTCTGTATCACAGTAAAACACACTGGATATGAAACGGTCTTTGCCTTTTCCTGTTTAATCTGTGATTACGCCTTCAATTTGTTCCGGTGTTATCTTCCCCCACTTTGTTACCACACCATCATCACTGAGATGTATCACCTTACGCCGTTTATATTACACTCGTTCCAAATCTTTTAATTGCTGTTTGACATAACAGATGAAGTCATGGCAAAATCCCCAGTGCTGAATTAACTTACCGTTTCACGGTGTTCATTTGTGTCCAACCAGGCTTAAATGATCACTGTAGGTGGTAATCCAACATAGTATTACAATATTAATACAACCCCGGGGATTTTGTTCTGACCGCTAGGCTAGAACTCACTTTGGGTTTTATCCGGACTGTTTAGATTACCTAGATTTTTTTTTAATGAGGACAAGCTAGAAATAGCATTGAAAGAAGAAGAAGAAGAAAAAGAAAAAAAAAACATTACATGAGCAGATAGGATTCCAACGCTAAGAAACAGCATCTCATATAATCACCCAGTTGAAGAGTTCTAATAACTAATACAAAGTCCAATTCTAGTTCTCATTCGAGTTGGCAGGATGGTGAAGCCACTCATCCTTTATTGCTCTACATAGCAACAGCTAGACGGGCGTCTGCATGTTCGCGTTGGCAGATTCAAGTGCTGATGGCTCTGCCGATGGAGAGAGACTGCTCAAAGAGACACGAAGCGCTGAGGATGGCACAAAGTAAATGAGATTCATTGTCTGGCCGCTGTCTATGCACTGAGAGAGCGCATTCAGCAAGGAGCGAGAGGAGTGAGAAAGACTGTTTAAAGGTCAGGACTGCAGACGGCTGATGAGCCAAGCGCCCAGCTTCATTTTGAGCCAAATATGATATTCTGGAGACCAGAAGAAAAAATTCAAAAAACCCAAACACTTAAAAAAGATTCACTGGACCACTCCTTGGGTACAGTAATGCCTCTTGGCCAAGGTAAATATTACTGTCCATGAACATGAGATCCACTGGTATACTCTCTGTGTGTGATAAGCTTTCTCTGCTGTATTTATACTGTAATTGTAAAAAAAAAAAAAAAAAAAAAAAAGCTTTGTTCTGGTCAGGGTCATAGTGTGTACTACAGTATATTACCTTTATTCATTCGTTCTCATTTAGGTGAATTATTCCAAGACTCCTGTATTGTTTCATTGATATGCGATGGATATAATCATTCAGATGGATCAGGGCTAAAGGCCTCGTAGCTTGTTACTTTACATACAGCCAATCGATGTAGAAGGAAGATAATGGTGCAACAAATATTGACTGAGCGCCACCTGGTAAGGCTGTGCACTGCCTCTGTAAGATGTGACTGGTGTTTGTATGAATGACAGAAACTTTTCTTTTTATAAGGAGCAGAGCTGTCATGACCTACATCACTATTCAAACGTATATTTAAATTATTTTATTTGAGCATGAAAAGGCAAAAAATTAAATAAAATAAAATGTTTAATAATCTACTCACTCGCACAACCTGTGACCATTAAGAATTTAAAAAGACATGAAAATTATGTTTCTACTCTTTATGTTAATTGGCCTTTTTTAAACACACAATAATTTTGACAACCAAAGAACAACAGCATTTTTGCTTATTATAAATCAGGCCAGGTATTCCCAATTGTGGATTTCTAAGGACATTACTGTATAAATATATATATTTTTTAAAAATAAAGAGAATAAGCACTATTCTCTATAATTGTTGGATAAGGTAGAAAATGACGAACATTATTTATATTGCCTCATTGTGAACATCCCTGCTTAAGCAAATTCAAAAAGTTTTATCATATTTGTTGTATGCAATATGAACTTCTGTCTGTGGCAGTGCAAAATTAAAGACTCATCAATATTCAAATGCATCGGGAAAAAAAAATCTCATGCTCATAGCTAATTAAAATTCAAATTAACTTTTTTTACAGAGGTTTGATGGCCCCAGTAGGCAGCCATACAAGTTTGAAAGAAATACCGACTTTCAAGGGCTTGCAAATGGCCTGATGTGCGCTCGTGTGTGCTGCTTGACGATTGACTGTGCTTTTTCAGTCAATATTCACAGCACCCTTCTCTTTTCTGAGGACACGTCAATCAGCAGCGAGATTCAGAAAGCAGGTAAACAAATTTATCTAGGCACATTAGCATGTGTCCATTAAAACAAAGCGC
>JAAGKR010013764.1:0-13218 GCA_011419295.1 Clarias macrocephalus
GCTGAAGGTGAGAGGAGAGAGAGAGAAGTGTGCACGCGCTGAGTTCGGGTGCCCTTGAGCGCCGCTGTTAGAGGTCCCTGTGTGTGTGTGTGTGTGTGTGTGTGTGTGTGTGTGTGTGTGGGAGTGAGTGAGTGTGTGTGTGTGTGGGAGTGAGTGAGTGTGTGCGTGTGTGTGCGTGCGTGTGAGTGAGTGCGTGTGTGTGTGAGTTCGTGTGTGCGTGTGCGTGCGTGTGAGTGTGTGAGTGAGTGAGAGTGTGGGCGTGTGTGTGCGTGCATGCGAGTGTGTGTGTGCGTTTGTGTGTGCGTGAGTGTGTGTGTATGTGAGTGTGTGTGTGCGTGCGAGTGTGTGTGCGTGCGAGTGTGTGTGTGTGTGCGTTTGTGTGCGTGAGTGTGTGTGTGTGCGTTGGTGTGTGCGTGAGTGTGTGTGTGTGAGTGTGTGTGTGTGCGTTGGTGTGTGCGTGAGTGTGTGTGTGTGCGTGAGTGTGTGTGCGTGAGTGTGCATTGGTGTACGCGAGGCGCCGAACAAACGAGTGTCATTGTAGACACGTAAATCTTTGAAAAGCATGTGACCTGAGGCTGAGCTCTGATTGGATCTTTTCAAATCATCCTTGGGGCGGAGCTCTGTGCGCCCCGAACCCTCCCACTTTTGTTCTTAGCAAATCATATTGTTGTTAAATAATATTTGGGCTCATGTGATTGGACCATGTGATTCTCAGCGAGTCTTTTCCAGCACGTCTTATGCATAAACACCTGATGAATGACTATTTACAGGCCAGTATTAAAAGTTAAATTTTCATTTTGTTTGCGCCCCCCCCCAAAAAAATCTTTGCACCAGCCTCCACTGGTCTGAATCTCCTTGGCTGAACGCTGAAATACGGTATGGTCTAAGACAGGTGAGACAGGTGAGATCACTCACAGGTAGTTGGCCAGGTTGTGCTCCTCTAAGGTGTGTGTCTCAAAGCCATGTGGAGTCGCATCAAAGTAATCGCTCCCAATCCCACAGATGAAGCACTTGGTCTGGAGGAGAAAGTCATTAATCATAGACTCAGCACACAGACTCTCACACTGCGCCGTGGACGTGACGAGTGAATGTCACAGTCCTGTACGTACCTCCATGTCTTCTTTAACCTGCTCCTGCTGGTCTCTCAGCTCCCCAAAGGCATCAATAATCAGACCTGTAATGTAGAGGAAAGGTCAGCCCAGTTTACCTCTAGGACCCGCCGGGGGGCATTTTTTTATGGCAACCGTACAAAGAACAAAAAATGCTGCGTCATTTTTGAGCATACACATGAGCGTAGTATATCATTTGAATCTGGAAAGGTCGACTTTTATTGATGCACACTCATAATATCAACAAAACTTTGAGCTTTTGTAAAAATAAAAAAAAAAAATAAATAAAAAAAT
The DNA here is from genome assembly GCA_011419295.1 of Clarias macrocephalus. Lineage (NCBI taxonomy): Eukaryota > Metazoa > Chordata > Actinopteri > Siluriformes > Clariidae > Clarias > Clarias macrocephalus. Next base: position 1,404 of record JAAGKR010013764.1, read on the forward strand.
CAACAGGGTGAGCTTTCAGCTGTCTCGGTCTCTGTGAACATCTTTTCACTAAAATGAACTGAAACTCAGAGAATACTTCACACACCGACATGAGAAATATATCTATAGAAAGCTTAAAGGGCCTACTTTTAAACAAAACAAGTAAAATAAAGAAATAAATATTCTCAGTTTATGTAATCAGTATGAATCCGAGGGGAAGCACTTTCAGGCATCATCATTATCTGGCCCTTACCTGAGACAGGACACACCCACCGTGGAACATTTTATTGAATTTCAATTATATTTCAGTAAATTAGCACTCCAAACAAGCCAATGTTTAATGTCTATTACCCAGAAGGCCTCTGTGAGAGAGCTGGCCCTCTGTTCTTCCGTGCAGACACTCAGTTTAGGGACGTAAAGGAATACAGAGGCAAGTGGCAAGACAAACTCTTCAAACCACTTTAATAATATAACCTAATATAATATCTAAACTAACAATATACTAATAATACAGTACATACAAATTTGATCTTATTTTATATTATTATACCCCTTTTATAACCTTACTGAAGAAGAAAACTGTAGAAAACTCTACAAGAGCATAACCGAAGGATGACCCGTACACACAGAGAGCAAGAAATAAGGAACTTTAAAGCAGGCAGGTCGTAATGGAAAAGTGTAGAAAGTACTTTGCAAATAAGATTAACAGAAACGCTTAGGGAAAAGTTATAGAAGTAACTTTCAGTTCCGTTTTTCCGAACACAGAGCACAGATGGTCAGACTTCCCGTTTCTAAAGCTAAAAAACAAAGGGATCAATAGTTAATAATCAAATCCATTACTATCCCTTACTACTACAACTAACACCATCACTCTATATTACACTACATATTCAAAAGTCATCAATAGAAATATCTTTTAAATTAAAATTTTAATGATCAGTCTTTTAAATCAGGAAAAATAATGATAATAATAATACAATAATAATAATAATATTTAAAATAATATAATCTAATGTAAAGCATTGACAAAATTAATCATATTGACCCTAACCGTAATTAAGTTAAATCATTAATCATTAAATGATTAAAAGATTATAATCCTGAGATCATAAAATAAATTAATAACATATAATAAAAATTTTAATTAACAAATCAATTATTTAAATAATTTTAAGCATGCTAAGGACAAGTGAGACATGACTGTTGGAAATGGAAGAGAAAAATAGGAAAATAAGAATAAAATTTTTACGCATCTTGGTCAAAACTCAAAACTTTCTCCGTTGAAAAAATTTAGCCGTCAGCCCTAGTGGTCAATATTGTGGTTAGGAAAAGAGGAACAAACCAAACTCTCTTTGAAAAAAGGAAAAAGGAGGATTTAATTTTGGAGGCCTAAAAAGACTTCCCCAGATATGAATAAATAATAAGTAAACGATGAGGTAAGAGATTACCTCACCACTAGGCCAAACATATTAACATATACCTATTGAATATTGAATAAAAATGTAATCAATCAAAGAAACAAGAATGAGCGATGAAGCACGTGAGGGACTTGGGGGACCCTGTATTAGAGCTTTGTGGGGGGTCTGTCTGTCTAACCGGTTCACAGCTGTCTGTCTATGTTTGTCTTCAATAAACGTCTTTGCTGTTTCTCTGCTTAGAAAATGTTTGGTTTTGTTTCAAATTTGTTGAGATCCGATAAAAATTGCCACAACACCATACTCTATTCACAGGGAAACGGACTCGGCAACATTTAAGGCCCCGCCCCCAACAGGCGCACACACAGTGAGTTTCTTGTGAGTGTGGAAGATGTCACGCACCGTACATGTTTCTGAAGCTCTACAGAATGTTCTGGACAGTGGGAGGAGTTTAGCTGTGGGAGTCAGTGGGAGGAGTTTAGATTTACCTCAGAACAACACTGTGACTTTGACAGAGAACAGAGGAGGAGAATCCAGCAAGCTGTTGCCATGGGTGAGTTATTAAGTCTCATATAATCCTTATTCTCATCACATAAAACTCATATTATTTTAGCTTTGGTCAGATTATATGACAAATTGTCCCTCAATGTCACTTACATAGTTTAGGGTAGCATGTAGATAACACGAGATAACATGCTAACATAGTGCCTGATGTAGCTTAGCATAAACATGTTAGCTCAGGGTGGCTAAGATTACAGATGTTTGTCAGTATCAGCTGTGGTGTAAATGTTTATGTATTTATTAATGTATTTAACCCTGTTTTGGAGAGCTTTAGTTCATCACTGTTTCATGGAAAACACAGACAGACTGATGATGTCACTCTGTGGTTCCTGTGCGCATGAGAACCTGGACCACGACTGGGCTCTGGATTTGTGTGCCAGGTATGCCATGTTCACTTGGGTCTTCAGTTGAACAGGAACTGCTTTTCGAGAGAGCTTTTACAAACCTAACACCCTGTTTTCATTGTATTTTGCACATATTCTATTCATGCCATAAATGTGCCTTCTGTGTATAAGATGATCCGTGTCCCTCTCCACTCCATCCTGGACATTTTCTCTGCACTTTGTAAACGAGTAGATTATGTATAGGGTGTAAGAGTGAGCTTTTTTATCGGAGTTATTTTGCCTGTCGGTTAAATATATTCTGAGCGAACTACAAACAAAATATATATTTTTCTTTTGTCCTCAAAGTATTTTCTTGTAGCACTTCCCTCTGTCCCATACCTGACAGGAAAGACTCATTATGCGGGTCTTTGTCTTCTCTGGTGTGAAGATATTGTTTTCTGTGAATGAGTGGTCAGGATGATTGCCACATCATTTTGAAGCAAAAACTCCAGGTCACAAAAGCTTTGTACACAAATGTTATGAATGTGTTTAGTGGCGACTTATTTTTTGTTGTTCTCAATAATCACCCATAACTGTCATTTTCTCCAAAATACAAACGTGTACATAAATGCTGCTCACATATTACTGTAGCCCAGTTTGTGCTGAATACAGTGTAATTTATATGTTCATAAGTAAGTGAAAAATACAGAAACGTCAGGACATGTCAGAACCTCTTTAGGGCCCCAAAACACCTGCAGACTCCTAGGGGTTAATAAACATCCGATTAAATCTGAGTAAATCTGCAGTGAGGACACCACACGGTCCGTCAGCTGAAAGAAATCATCAGCGCACGTCATCTCACAGTGCTTTACCCTGAATGATGGCCAGCAGAATGACGATGACGAAGAAGAAAAAGGTGATGTCGAAAACCACACGGTAAAGTTCGTACTCGTCTCCTGCAGGATCCTCGATCTCATCACCGATACCTCCTCCTGCTCTGACTCCAACATACATGTGGAAGAGATAACACTGCGAGAGAGAGAGAGAGAGAGAGAGAGAGAGAGAGAGAGAGGAGGTATGTGAAGATGTGAAGAACCAGGAGCATGTGATGAGTAATGAGAAGAGAAGATGAGCAGACTGACTGTCATCATGTCATCACACTTCATGTCAGGCTCGTCCTCGTCTTCACTCTTGTTGTAGAATTTGCGAAAGAAATTAAACGCAACCACAGTGTAGAGATACACAACCACCGCTAACAAACCCACTGTCATCATCAGCTGAAACACACACACACACACACACACACACACACACACACACACACACACACACACACACACACACACACACACACACCATCAGCAGTAATCTGCACCACAGAATGCTGTGCAGTACATTTTATACACTTCTGAATTTTTTGCGTGTTAATGTCCAGAAGCTGTTAGCGTTAGTCAGCCACGCCCCTCGCCGCAGGAGCTAACCGCGATTAAAGTGAGAAGAGCTGAGCACTGTATAGACCTGATTCCTGCTGCTACCTGTTTGCCGTTGTGTGTGACAGAGGACAGGATGGTGCGCAGCGTCTTCACGCCCATGGCGATGTCCAGCAGGTGACACGCGAAGAAGAAGTTGTTGTAGTGTCCGAGCAGAGACATCACCGTGTACCACACCAGGTACAGAAACGTCTGCAGAAACAACACACACTGTTAAATCTCAAATCTGTGAACTCTTTAACACACACACACACACACACACACACGCAGTGTGTCGCTGGCTCTTACATTGTCTGTAAACACGACACCAAACTTCCAGATCTGATACTTGATATCAGTTGCAGCGATCCTGAAGGAGAAAAACAACAAAAAATTTTCAGGTTTATTCATTATTTATTTTTATAATTAATAAAAATGGATATTTATTCATAATTAAAATAGCCTGTGTGTGACACACAGGCGTCAGTCAGACAGGATGAGGAGAGCACTGACATCTACAGCGTAAGCCCTTTAATTACCATGCTAACATGGAGTTATCGGGCTCTTGTGGTTTTTTATCGTTTGTCTGTAGTTTGCTGACGTCCAGCGAGGCGAGGTCCATCCCCAGCAGCTCGGCGATCCGCTCTCGCCCGTAAATATCACCGTATTTATCCAACACCTGAGAAAAGAAGACAAAATTAACAATGACAAGGAAACCCCACTCACTATGGCACGGATTTCAGGTATACTGCATTATATATACTGTACATAGTGTGTGTGTGTGTGTGTGTGTGTGTGTGTGTGTGTGTGTGTGTGTGTGTGTGTGTACATTACTCAGTAGTTCACGCTCACCTTGCGCTTGACGAACTTGTCCCAGTAGTTATTAGGATACGAGCTGAAATTAAGAAAAACACAAAAATCAATGCATTTTGTTTCTTGATTTAATCCAGTTTATCATCTCTGCCTTTTACAAGTGTAAGTATTGGCACCCTATAGGATCAACTTCAGCAGTGTGGTTAGGGTTATAAGCACAGGGGGGACTGCAGTAACGACGATAAATAAAACAAGTGTGTGTAAATGGGTGTGTGTGAATGAGTGTGTACAGTCGTACACAATAGTTTAGGCACCCCTTGATAAATAACAGATTTTGATGATTTTTTAATTGAAAAGATTTTAACACAGTCTCTCTTGGAAATGGAAAAAATGCACAATATTTACACCAAACATTGATGCATAGTTACTTCTTATGCCATAAGTTAAACAAAAATAAAAAATTAAAACATTATTATGGCACTGTGCAAATGTTTGGGCACCCTGAGAGTTCCAGAGTCTCAGATTCTTTTTACAAGGTTTCAGACCTTAATCAGCTCGTTAGATCTGATGCACGGCAACAGCTGTCATTAGTAAATGGCAATTTCAAAGCTTTACAAATACTTTGACTCTTCAAACCTTGTGCACACACTTGCGGACACTCAACAACCCTGGGTTCCTCTAAGCAGCTGTGTAAGACTCTGAAAATGAAAGTTATTGATGCCCACAATGCAGGAGAAGCTACAAGAAGATAGCAAAGCGTCATCAGCTTGCAGTTTCCACAGTGAGAAATGTAATGAAGAGAAGCAGTTCAGGGGAACTGTGGAGGTCAAGATGAGATCTGGAAGACCAAGAAAACTCTGGGAGAGAACTGATCGTACGCTGGTCAGAAAAACAAATCAAAACCCTCATTTGACTGCAAAAACCTGCAGGAAGATTCAGCAGACTCAGGAGTGGTGGTGCACCGTTCCACAAGACCTTCATGGAAGAGTCAGCAGAAGAAAACCTCACCTGCGTCCCCATCATAAAACCCAACATCAGAAGTCTGCAACAGAACATCTACAGAAGCCTGATGCGTTTTTGGAAACAAGTGCTGTGGACTGTAAGTTAACGTTAGGAGCGACTGATGAAGGTTTTGTAACGTCCATCACAGTCCCCTGATTTACACATCACTGAACATTTGTGGGTAGATCTTAAAAGAGCTGTGCAGGCAAGACCACCAAAGACTATTACAGAACTAGAAGCCTTTTGCAAGGAAGAATGGGAGAAAATCCCAAGTACAAGAACTGAAAGACTTTTAGCGGCTATGAAAAGCGTTTACAAGCTGTGATGTCTGCCAGAGGAGGCGTTACTGAGTACTGATTATGTAGGGTGCCCAAACTTTTGCACAATGCCACAATATTGTTTTTTTTTTTTTATCTTTGTTCAATTTATGACAGAAAAAGTAACTATGCACCAATGTTTGCTGAAAATATTGTGCATTATTTTCCATTTCCAGACTGTTAATTAAAAAATCAACAAAATCTATTATTTATCAAGGGGTGCCTAAACTTTTGCATAAGACTGTAAATGACTTACGGTGTGTTGATCACCAGTCTGTCCCACTGTCCTTTAATATCATCATCTTCAGGCTGGTCCGTAATGTAAAGGCCATCAAACTCCAGCTTCCTCGCCAGCTCCTTCTCTCGCTTAAAGATAACCAGTGGGATCTACAACACACACACACACACACACACACACACACACACAGACACACACACAGACTCAGAACACTATATACACCGTGTACATAATAATAGAGTCTCTGAGATTTCTAGCACATTGTGCGCACTGAACCTTGAGACAGTTGTATCCGATGATGCAGATGAAGGAGATGATGGTGTGTGTGATGGCGAGGAAGGACAGAGTGGGTTGCATGTACCCGGTGCTCTCCTCCAGAAAGTAATACACAGGCCCTTCCTCCTCATCATCATCATCACCACCCATGTCCTTTGCTCCAGAGCCGTCCATCTGTCCGTCTGAACCTTCAAAAAGCCCAGAACCCTCAAACACACCCGAACCTTCATGCTCCTCATCACCTGGAGGCGTGTCAGACACCTGAGACACACATTACCCTGATCAGTGTTATTATTATCCAATTATGAACTCAGCTCCATAAATGCACCAAACAAACGACAGACCCTGTAGAAGAGCAGGATGAAGTTCAAGGCGAAGGCGATAAACAGAGCCAGGAATCGCAGGTTGTAGAAGTTTCGAGACAGATAATTCTGCAGAATAAAATGAAAATATTTTTTTTAACTCAAAAGCAAATTTTTAACTTTAACTTGAGGATTAGGAGAAGTGCTGAAAAACAAAGCGGACCATGAACTTATTTCTCTGGACGTCCAGCTCGTTCCACAGCTCGAATCCTGAGTCTCTGGTGGTCTTTTTCTCTTTCTTGGTCTTGCTGGGTTTCTGCACTTTTACATTTTCCTGAGGCTCCTCAGTCTTCTGCTCGGCTTCCTTCTCCGTCTTCTCTACATTCTCGGTGCTATGGAAAAAGCAGAAGAGTCCAAACATAAAGCAAAGGTCGTTAGATGTGTTCAGTGCTCGCTAACAAATTCATATTTAAATTATCAGGAAATATTATTAAACTCACTAATCATGATGATTTATGCCAAATAGCTTATGTACATTTAAATACCAGCTGTGCTTCTCAGCAGTCACGGAAGTTACAGACAAGATTTTTGACTTTTTCTTTAAGTTCTTAAAGATTTATGATATTAAAATAAAACCTCACTCGGCTTTCTCCGGCTCTGGCGGAGGCTCCTCAGGAGCTGCTGCCTGCTCGGTTCCTCCCTCCTCAGGCTGCTGAAACACACACAGTGTAAAATAAATAAGGTCTCAGAACTGAGCTGTTATAGTCATGAGAAAAATGTTGAGTCTGAACAGTGAGAGCAGCTTTGGGTATCATTCATAAGTTAGTCTTATCTGCTTAGTAATATCATGCAAAGACGTACCATCTTCCTTTTGGTTAAAGGAGAACCCTCTGGAGTTGGTGGATCTACAGGTGTTGTATCTCCCATGTCTCCCAGACCTCCAGGTGTGTCGATTCCAGGGATCTTCCCCACATCTTGCTCTGTGCTGTCTTCATCTTCTTCTTCACCTTGAGCTGCCTCAGTGGAATCCGTTACTCCTCCAGCTTCCTGTTCCTCACCACTCCCTGCTTCTCCAGGAAGGTCTCCGTGCACCTCGTCTTGAGTGGGGTCGGGCATGCTGGCCAGAAGTTCCGTCACCGTGATGTTTTTGGCTCCTTCCACCAAACTACCTCCGAACAGAGTGTGCCAAACGATCAGGAAGAACCCCTTACACACGCTGAAAATAAAGTGCAGCACACCCAGTAGGATGGTCCAGAGGAAGGTAGCGATACCAAAGACGATCTCTTTGACCGTCATCTTTCTGAGCCGTCTGTATTGTCTGCGCAGATTACGGAAGGTGAACATGCCCAAGAAGTGAACCACGCTGGTCAGGAAGTCGGCAAAAGCAGAGCTCGACTCTGATTGGCTGTTTTTTTTGCCATCTTCATCATCAGTTCCGCCTCCCCCTCCCTCATTTCCCTCATCTACTTCCTCGTCATCTCCTTCTTTTTCTTCCTCTTCCTGCTCTGAGATCTGAGAGGCGATGTTCATCTCAAAAATAGTGTCCTCACAGAAATTCACGAAAAGCTCCATCTTCTCCGATTCTCCACCCTCATTGACGACATCGAAAATAAACTGCCGTTTGGACTCTCGGACCTGAGGCATCTCCCACTGCTTCCGGTTGACTTCACTGATCTCGAAATAGATCCTCTCGATCTTCCTGTTCGCACCCATGATCTCGATGCGTCCCAAAAACGGTCGGAAGTAGTTCAGGACGCTCTCAGCTTGTTCCAGGAAGTTCTGGAGCCTGGTGTCATGCGGGACATGCTCGGAGAGGTTCGTCAGGAGCACAGCGATGTTGAACCCGATGTCCTTTGCCGGCTCCTGGAACCGGCTCGAGTATTCCTCGTAGTTGATCATCTCGTTCTCGTCGGCTTCCGAGCAGGACAGGAGGAATTGGATCTCTGAAGGTGTGTACTGCTTCTGACTGTCCATGGCTTTTTGGAAGTCCTTTTTGGAGATCAGACCTCTGGGATCGGTTACGTAATCTCGGAAAGCACCAGAAGCGACAATGTCTTTCAGTTTGAGGAACATGTCAAAGAATTTGAGGATCATCTCGACGTTACTGGAAGACTCGACCAGCATGTCCACCATCTGACGAGCGATGGTGCCATTTACTATATTTCCTGGAGAAGAAATGACCACAGACGAATTAAAGAGATATAAAAAGCGCAGAAGTGGAGCTTACAGGTTCAATTAAATTACATTTTATTTATATAGCATTTTTAACAATGTTCATTGTCTCAAAGCAGCCTCACAAAATTAAAAGAAGAATAATATAGAAATGTGTAGGAAAAAGGAAAAATGTGTTTAGAGCGTAGTGATCTGATTGTCCCTGATGAACAAGCCGAGGGCGACGGTGGCAAGGAAAAACTCCCTGAGATAATAGGAAGAAACCTTGAGAGGAACCAGACTCAACAGGGACCCCATCCTCATCTGGGTGATAACAGGTCAAATGACATTAGAGGAACGGCAGGTAAAAACACTCCACTTCATTCTGCCTTACTGTAAACCAGTTTAAAAGAACCTGACAAACTTGTAAAATAAATGTGTGTGTGGATATACTATATAAATTATTTAGGAAAATGTTGGGGGAAAAAATATCTTCCTGCTTCCTGTTTTGATTATTATGAGTTAAACCTTCTAATATTAAACTCAGTTATTAAATATTTAATTAAAGTAAACATGATTCATTAGAAAATCTTGTGACTAAACCTGATTTAGAGCAAAATTGTAATCACTCAGACTTTGAAACTGTTTAATCCAGGTGTGTATTTCAAATTATTTTTAATTATAAAAATGCTCATGTCTCAGGCAGAAAACAAAATCACACTTCTGAGCTCCTGAAATCCATTAAATACAGAAATACATCAATTCCAAGTCTGTGGTAATTAAAATGTAACTTCTACAAACCCTCGAGTAGAGAGAGCAGCATGACTACCATGTCCTTCTGCAGGTCCAGCAGCTCCTTCAGCAGACCGATCTGACTCGAGTCCTGAAACACAACAAACACACACACACACACACACACACACACACACACACACACAATGATAATGAGCGTTTAAACTGCTGTCAAGTTTGCTTAATGAACTCCTGACTAAAAAAAAGATATATTAAATGAAAGATGAAAAAAAGTGTTGTAGGTTGATAATCAACTTGTGAACGAACTGTTCAGTCACCTGCGCCAGCTTCATCATCATGTGGGCAAAAACGTGAAGGAAACCAACAACAGCATCCCAAAGCCTGCTGTGGGCCAAAGACTGCTGATTACCTGTACACGGGCCCTGAGAGAGAGAGAGAGAGAGGAGAGATTATTAGGAGTCATATTGCCATCAATATTATCACGATTAATCTAGAAATTGTAACACATTACAATTTTTTAACTCAAATTAATCACATGACCAAGATAGACCCTAATGGCCTCCCATAATTTCAGCGTGGTTACCCCGGCTGTGTGTGACAACAGCACGTTTAACGCGGATAATAAGATAAGTGAGGAAACATCACCAGGTCTGCTGAACAGAAAGTTTTATTATAAAAAGGTTGATGATTTCTAAAAAGGTTTGGATAAAACCAAAGTTTCGAACTACTGTGGAACCTTGGATTACGAACATAATTTGTGCCGGAAGCAGGCTTGTATTTCAAAACACACGTAAACCAAATCGTATTTTGAGAAATAAGAAATAATGGAAACTCAAATAATTCGTTGCACAGCCAAAAAAAAAATACATAAAAATAATTAATAGAAAATATAAAGTAAAAATAAAACAAATTAACATGCACTTTAACTTTTTTTTGGATTTTCCTCCCCGATTTTCTCCCTAATTTAGTCGTGTCCAATTCCTCCCCGTCACTAGGGGGCTCCACATTAAGGCTACTACTACCACTCAGCCGGGAGGGCCGAAGACTATCACGTGTTTCCTCCGAATCACCTGACGCCAGCCGACCGCCTCTTTTCGAACTGCTCGCTCACGCACCGTTGGGGGCGGAGTCACACACTCGGAGGACGGCGCTATCCGCTGCTTCCGCCCCTGATTGGCTGTAGAGCCGTGATTAAAGTGGGAGCACTAAGTACCTCTCATCCCTCCCCTCTCGGCCAATCAGCTCTCTCTAGACCTCTGGCTGCGAGAGGTTACATCATCACCCGGGAATCAAACTAGTGATCTCCAGTTGATAGGGCGAGCAGAGTGGCGCAGTGGTGCACCACTGTGGTGCATCAAGTTCGATTCCCGGGTAGTGCTGTAACCTCTCGCAGACGGAGGTCTAGAGAGAGCTGATTGGCCGAGCTCTCTCAGAGGGCCAATGTGCCACACTGCCGGCCCGCGGTTTATTAGGCTTTTCGAGTCCCTGTTTTATTCAGGATGCAGACGGCAGTTTTGGTTTGCTGCAGGTTAAGTTCAGCTTTTTATTTCATAAATACGAGGGGGACTCAAACAGACATTGAGTATTTCATTTAAAAGTGACCTTCAACCCAGTGTCTTTTAGTTCAAAATGTTTTTGTTGCATGCAAACATGCAAAAATTTCTTTTTTCATTTTCTTTGCAGCAGTTCATTGATTTCATAAATACAACACACTATAGTTTAGTTATACATAGCATAAAGGTAAAAAACCTTGTCAGTGTCGCAAAGCAGCTTTACACAATCAAAATGATGGAAGTGCGCGTGTGTGCGTGCGTGTGTGTGCGTGTGTGTGTGTGTGTGTGTGTGCGCGTGCGTGTTCTCACCTGGATGTACTCAGTGAGTGTGTTGAACACCTGCTTGGCCACAGTCATGGCTTTAGAGAAGTTCCTCTTCCCCGGCTCGTCTATGATCTCTTTACCCGAGTAATACCAGTAGAAATCACTGATGGACTCCTGAAACACATTTCAGTCCAGAGCTCATTTCCTGTACATGCATGTAAAACTGTGTGTGTGTGTGTGTGTGCGTGTGTGTGTGTGTGTGTGCGTGTGTGTGTGTGTGTGTGTGCGTGTGTGTGTGTGCGTGTGTGCGTGTGCGTGTGTGCGTGTGTGTGTGTGCGCTGACCTGCAGTCGGAGCAGATAATCCACAGTGCAGATAATGATGTTGATGGTTGTGGTGC
>JAAGKR010013766.1:0-13215 GCA_011419295.1 Clarias macrocephalus
TCTCTCCCTCCCTCCCTCTCTCTCTCTCTCTCTCTCTCTCTCTCTCTCTCTCTCTGTCTCTCTCTCTCTCTCTCTCTCTCTCTCTGACTCGTTCCCGAGGCCTAGTTCCCGTTGCACATTCCAGCATGATGAGAGTGGACAGCAAAAGGAGTCTAGGCGGGGGTTTTTTTTGTTGTTGTTGTTGTTGTTTTTTTTTTTTTTAATAAGGAAAACAAATGTGGGTTTTGTGAGACGTTTTTAGGTTTCAGGGGAAAAAGGTGAACACGGTTTGCTCCCTGCCAGGATAACAGCGCAGAGTCAAAAATAGAGAGCTCTCTGTTCAAGACATGGAGCTGTTTGTCACAATCAGGAGTTCTAGGACACAGGTGCTTGAGAGGTCTGTTAGCACAAATTGTGGGAATAAAAAAAAAAAGAAAGAAAAAGAAAAACTGACAAGTAATGTTAGGAAAGTACAGCAGACAGGACAAATGAAGCAGCCGATGTGAGGAAAAGAAAAAAAAAGAAACACTTATCCATTGCTAAAAATATCTCGAGGGAGAAGCAGAATAACCGATTTGTTAGTTCTTTTTAACACTTTCCTATAAAAAAAGACTTCTACTCCGTCCTTTTCCTCTGGGCAAGAGTTGCATTCTTGAGAGAACGTCTTTTTGTACCTTATTTATTTTGTTTTTTTTTTTATATTCTGATAGGTCAAGGGTGCAGATTAATTTCCTTCACCTTCATCTCTGAAAGCTTGTTACTTTTGCTTCTATAGTAACAGTTCCTTCGCGGGAACATTTACCGAAAAAGTTTCTAAAAGTCCATTCAAGCAATGTACTGTTGTCCCCCCAACCCCGCTGATGTCTTCCTGATGTCTTCTCGGGCTCCATTCAGACGAAGTCAGCTGACCCCGCTGCGTCACCGGGATTCCCCTCCTGATTTGGAGGCGGAGTCTGATGAGAGACTCATGATGCGAAACCAAAACACCGAACCTTGTTTGTTTTTTGTTCATGCTTTACATTGTAGCCTCATTTTTTCAGACATACGAACAAACCCAAGTTACGAACACGCTCCGTCACACAGCCGGAGTTGTAAGAACTTCAGAACTTCCAGGTTTAACGTTAACTTCACTTCAGCATCGCTGAATATTTTCTATTAGTAATATTCTTGTCTATTAAATACATTATTTAACGGCAAGATAAAGGGCAAGGCAGACCACTCCCAACCCCTAATCACCCCCGATCAGGTCACATACTGTACTGCTTTGTCTCTATAGACACTATGGACATAATCTACCGGCAGAACTGTGTTACAGTTACACGTCATTTGACTCTTTTCCTCTCAAAGCAAAACCTGTACAGCATTCGATAAACTGACGCCGCTGATATTACGGAATGTTGTGTGATCTGTGATGATGGTGATGATGATGATGATGTCGGTAATGTTCATACCTGTTCTCTTTCCTTTTCTTTCACCGCCTTCATGTGTGCAAAGTTCCCACAGGAAGGTGAGTTCAGCTGAGGTCTATTTGTAGTGCTGAAGCTCAGACTGACTAGTGAACAAATCGGGTATAAGTGTTTTTATATCTGTGTGTGGGTGTTGCCAATCGTAAGGAATCTTTCCCTGTGCTTGAATAGTGTTGAAAAACATCCAAACCACTGGGAGAGATTTCATTCTTCATGTAAGAACGAAAGTAGAAAATGTGTTTGCAATTTTGCTGCGTTTGTTTAAGGCTTAATTACACAATTGTTTTTTTTTTTTTTTTTAGGTATTTAGTTTTAGTATGTCAGCAAAAACTCTAACGTGGTTGTGTTGTAGTTAACCTACAATGTTAATGTTGTTGTGTTTAATGTTGTGTTTAAGGGGACTTTCACACTATACATGATTGAGATGTACTGGGTCCAGGAATGAATGCTCCTCCCCTCCCCCACTCTCCAGCATACTCCTTATTATTATGATTATGATTATGATTATTATTATTATTATGATTATTATTCTCCGGGTACACTTGAGTATTTTCACCTTCCGATACAGGAGGTGGCAGTTTGCACTTAGTTGCAAGCCAAAGATGACTGATATTGTGTTGATGTTACGGCGTGTCATAACTGTATAAGCTATGGCTATACAGGTCAGTGGATGAGATTTGCGATTCCTCGTCTTTAGGGGAGACAGATGGCACTGGGGACGTCACGTCCACTTCCGTGTTCCATATCTGATTCGATCCGTTCCTGAATCCGCTGGATAAGCTGGTCCCGGGAACGCTTCCCGAACCTGGAACGTGTGTGTTCTCACTGATCATACTGAACCAGACTTTAGGGTCAAGTGTACTTGGAAATGTTCCCGGATCCCTAACATGAAAACACTCTTCGTTCATGACGTTTTTCAGTTAATGCTTTGGTTAATGTTGAGTTTAGGTTTCCACTGTATTTTGCAGTTTGAAGTTGTTGCGTCTTTGATTTGTCAAAAGCGTTTTTTTTTTTTTTTTTGCGATTAATTGTCACCTAAAGTTCTGTACGTATTATAAGGTACTCTAGAGTCACATTTCCAGATAAATTATATAAAATAATCTTAATGTATAAACTAGGTTTAATACGTTGTGGTCCTGAAAGATCAAAGTTTTATGTCAGAAGAAGGATAGTTTCACATGAACAAGCCGGATGGCATTTTACATAAATATAAACTTATTGTAGTCTAAAACAAGCCATTATGGTGGAAGTAAAGGACATCTCCACACGCACACGCCGCACTTTCCTCCTTTTCAATGCAGTATGAAGTTTAACACATAACCAGAATCCAGAGTTCCGAGACATTCACAGATTTTCCGCAGAACACAAAACAGCAACGTCGTCTCATTTTTCCACCGTTTCTACATCCAACCTTTTTTTTTTTAAGTATTGATTTTGACTCTTATTTATTTCTTTTCTGGCGTCTTTCCCAAGACAATTCTCATTTTCGAATATAAAAACAATCCCTCTTTTGTGGAGAATTAATCCGTTCGCGTCGTCGCTCCGATCGATATCGTCACCAATTTTCCGAGCACTTTGTGACTAACAGGAAACGGCGGGGGCAAAAGTGAAGGCCGTAAGCAATGTGTTTCCCCTCCCCAGGTGACAGTAATGGAATATTTCTCACCGAGCTCATCCGTATCCGCCAGTGCCATCGTTCCTGCCCAGTCACGGGGCCTTACTTGTGATGGCGCATGTCGAAAATGTGTTTCGTCCCTCTGCCTCTTTATCCTCTCCCTAACCTTTCCTACACATCCCACACACACTGACAAAATCTCGTTAAAAGGCATTTCATAAATATGCTTTCATGCGAATTAAAAAAAAAAAAAAAAAAAAAGATGAGATGGAAGCAAAGCCACCAAGCAACAAACTGTATCAGAGTCAGCCATCGCATAAGGATGGGAAAGTCATATGTGTGGGCTGGAGGTCTCTGTGGAGGGAAGAAGTGCACTTTTTAGTCCCCTATGGTTCGGCTCGTATGTATATTGCAACACTTACACATTTAGTGAAGTTTTAAAAACATGACCCTATAAAACATGACCCTGGTCACTTGTCACTTTTTTCATTTTTATATTTTTAGAATGTCTAAGACATTTACAGAATATTAATTCGAACCCTTTCACTTCTAGCAGTCTAACAGTCCATAGCTTTTGTTTTGTTAGCGTTTCTGTAGATCAGCGTCGTCTTCGTACCTGAGCTGAGTGTTACATCACTATCGAGCCTCAAAACATTATTCACCTTATAACCGCTTTATATTTTGGCGTCTGCACTATAAATAGGCTGATTTATGCAAACATCTGATCTTACCTGCAAAAACACTGAAGTCTAAAATCTTACTGACAAATTACCGTAATTTCAGGAGTAGCATGTCTACCGTAAAACACCGTAACAAATTGGCAAGATACAAATAAGATAAACAAAAAAAAAAGTTAACTTTGCTTCAATGTGTCTTATGTCTCAGACTTTAACACCTCCTAGAGCAAAGTTTTATAGACCTTATAGCACTCAGTTTCTAACCGTCTCCGTATGTATTCATTTTATTTACTAATGTTTGTAAGTTTGTGGAAATAGTTGAAAGGTTAAATCTAATAATAATCTGCCGATCTTTAATGTAATCAGTGATATTATTATTATTTATATTATTATTATTATTATTATTATTATTGTATGATTATTTGAGGTTGAAGTCCTCGTACATGTCTGTGTGTCTCTCCGTCTAACTCATTAATACACAGAAATCACATTCTGTAAGGTCGAGTATCTGACGCCTTGTTTACACTAAGTTGTACTTCTTTGGTGCTCAGACAAATACACTCAAAAATCCAAGCAAATCTCTCCATAACTAAACTGTAAGAGCACGACAAGCTAACTCAAGCTAACCAAATGCAGCTAACATCCACTCTGACATTGCTTCACAGAGCCAGTCTCAAGCCTTAGCACTTTCTAGAGAGCAAAAAAAAAAAACAGTTTTATACTGTAACTGCCCAAATCATATTTTTTTTTCCCTCCTGACTTTCTACCCTGTGGAGTGAATTTCATTATCTCCAAAGCAGCGTGGGGGAACCTGTGTGTAACCAAGTGTGACCGCCGCGCACCCAAAAGTGTGAATGCACTTCCTTCGCCTCGGCCGATAAGAAATTAACCGGCTGCTAAGGGGGTGGAGGAAGTAGTGATGGTTGTGGGTGCTTATGTGCGAGGCCTAGATTGAGATCAGAAGTGGACGAAGGAAAAGAAATTGCTGATGATTCGTGATAAAGCCGCGCTGATGGGACCTGCTTAGCGCTCTCCTTTTTCTGATCTGAATCAGAGGGCAGGACTGAGAGCGGCCGGGGCGACGGCTTATCGATGCCTGCCGGAGAAGAAAAGAGGAGCAGAGATACAGCGCTGTCTCTGGATGATGGGCGATAAAACAGCAGGACGCTTCTGCAGATTGTTTATTTATTTATTTATTTATTTATTTATTCATTCTTTGCATTCGCGCACTGCCCGCCTACGGTGCGCTAATCGAGTTTCGTCAATGCCGTTCGAGATTCTCTTTGTGATTAAAGTGAACACGTTCCTCCGGTACTAAACGAGATTAGGAACGTCGCAGGAGCACACACGGAGCATGTGGGTTTGTTTGTTTATTTATTTATTTATTTATTTATTCATTTGAACAATATTGCCAGCATGCAGATCTAATTTTCGGAACCTTTCCAGCGAGCACGCCGCGCGGCGATTCCTCACGCATAGATTAATCCCGAATGAAGTGCTTCCTTTTAATTTTAATTAATCTCCATACAGAAGCAAACGACACTCAAGGGCTCAGGACGGACAAAACGTGTTTGAAACAGTTTCGCTTGCTACAGTAGATAACTGACATCAATTCATATGAAATCTCTAACAATGTCCAGAATTTGTTAGAATCTCTATTCACAAAGCTTATCTTATTCATCTACAGTAGCTAATAACAAAGTAACATTTGGTAATTAATTTTTCAACCTGTTTAAGTGCTTACACTATATTGCTAAAAGTATTCACGCAGCTACTGTAGCACCTGGGCATGCAGAGCGCTTCTACAAACATTTGTGAAAGACTGGGTCGCTCTCAGGAGCCCGGTGAATTCCAGTGAGGTACCGTGATAGGACGCCTCTGTGCCATAAGTCCAGTCGTGAAATTTTCTCATTACTAAATATTCCACAGACAACTGTTAAAGTGGAAGCGATTGGGAACGACAAAGTGTTCGAACACGCAAAATCACACAGCGAGGTCAACGGATGCTAAGACAAATAGTGAACAAAAGTCGCCAACTTTCTGCAGAGTCAATAGCTACAGACCTTCAAACTCCATGTGGACTTCAGATTAGCCCAAAGACAGTGCGTAGAGAGCTTGATGGATGGAGATTCCATGGCCAAGCATGAGCTGCACCTGAGCGAGAGCAAGGCAAAGCATCGGGTGCCGTGGTGTGAAGCAGTGGAGACGTGTTCTCTGGAGTGACGAATCCAAGTGATGAGTCTGGGTTTGGCGGTTCCCAGGAGAACGGTCTGACTG
Organism: Clarias macrocephalus; assembly: GCA_011419295.1. Classification (NCBI taxonomy): domain Eukaryota; kingdom Metazoa; phylum Chordata; class Actinopteri; order Siluriformes; family Clariidae; genus Clarias; species Clarias macrocephalus. The sequence continues at coordinate 6,015 of JAAGKR010013766.1, forward strand.
CATTGTGCAAAATGTAAAGGTTGGTGGAGGGGGTGGGGGGGTGGTGGGGGTTATGATGTTGGGGTTTGTGTTTCAGGAGGTCGGTTCAGCCCCTTAGTTCCAGTGAAAGAAACCTCTTAATTCTTCGGCATAGTAAGACATTTTGGACAATTTTATGTTCCCAACTTTGTAGTTTGGGAGGTCCATAAAGACAGACGAGGCTGGTGTGGAAGAACTTGACTTGGCCTGGACAGAGTCCTGCACCTCAACCAGATAAAAGGGGATGAATTAGAGCGGAGACTGTGAGCCGCGCCTTCTCGTCCAGCATCAGTGTCTGACCTCACAAATTTGCTTCTGGATGAACGGTCAAAAATTTCCATAAACACACTCCTAAGCCTTGTGGAAAGCAGAGTATGACTTTTGTGATATTCAGCAGCGCTCGTTACAGTGAGACGCTTATTGACGAGCTGAAGACTGAACTTCGGATTAAACGCAGAGGACTGATATCCGAGGCCGTCGTGATCTCACGTGGCGATGTACGTCCGCACACTTCCGCCCTCACTGTCGACACTCTGAGGTGTTGCAGCGTCCTCACTATAGTCCTGATCTCACTCCATCAGACGTTCAACTGTTTGGTCTCCTGAAAGCAGGACTTTCTTGGCAGATGGACAAAGTGTATTGAGAAGCGAAAATAAATTCTACCGCCAGAGTGTATTACGTCTTTTGCATCCATTTGTGTGTCAAAATAAAAGTTACTGTATATCTACTGTATGTTTCTTAATCTAAAACTAGTGAGGCCAAAACTTCATTCTGGATTTGAGTTGAATCTTCTGGTGTTGTAATGATGTCACAGTGATTTAACCACGAGCTACTGCACTATCACATCTAGTGCACCCTGTAGTCAGACCAAAGACCATTTACTATAAGGTTTATCGCTTTCTTTCTGCACTATGTAGGGTGCACTTGAACTTAAGCAAAGCTGATGCAAAAAAACAAGTAAAAACTGTCCATCCTAGTGCACTACATTCTGTGTAATTGAGACAGTGCCAGTCGAATGCACACTAAATCAACTAGCACCACTATGTAACTCTGTAACTCTGTAAGGTGCACTTGGACTATAAGCTAATGCTTTTTACAGAGTGCACTAGCATTACCCTGCTTGGCTTCAAATCAAGGCTCAGCGCTTTACCTGACCAGTGCACACTCCTCCAGCCCGTACCCCAGTGCACTACATCGCAGTAGGTGATACAGGTAAGAGCAGGTATATGTACACTGTCAGGACGGTGTGTTCCTGAGTATTGGGGCTGACTCAAGGCGAGGACTCGCATTAAGAAACATGGCCTCCTCCCGCCCACCCCGAGGCTTCAGCTTCACCTTGTCGGTCTGCGTAAAAAAGCAGAAGCTCCACCTGTCTGAAAAGGTTTGTGTATAACACCACCGAGTCTGTTTAATATTAATAGCATGATAAAGAGGTAATTAAATGCGAGCACGCATCAATTAGCACACTATTATCTCACTAAAAAGTTCATATTAACATAGCGCTCCTTCGCAAACAAATCCGGGAGTAGAAGTGCACTTATCACCTACAACTCTTCAGCTGGAGCTCAGAGAAAGCTCGCTATCAGACCCGCACCTGACACCGGGGCTGTGTAATGGAGCAACACACACACACACACACACACACACACACACACACACACACACACACACACACACACACACACTTCAGTACGACTAACATGCTGCATGTCAATCAGGAACGGATTGAGTCACGTTGAGGCGATGACAAAATCCATCAGGCTACATCCTAGTGCACTACATAGTGTACACTTACAGTAGTTTGTGACTCAACCTAACCAGTAAACTATTCACAGACCGCGTAGTGTGCAACTGAATCGGCACTCAGCTAATGCTGCATCAATCCATTCACTACGTAATGGAAGCTAGAAGCCCATCCTCTATGTAGTGCACTACGTAGTGTGCACTAAACAGGTTATGTCATACCACTACAGTATATAGAGTAAAATTAGTAAAAGACTCAGCCAGTATAAAATCAGTTTGCTCAACCCTTAATGCACTGTATGATGTTCAGTATAGCTGAAGTGTGTCTCTGTCAAATCAAGTGCCAGTGCCCTAGTGCTCTATGTAGTGTACAGTAAAGCTGCATACGTCCTGTAGGGTGCACTTTGATTATGATCTATCAGTGCATAGGGTCTAGTCAGTCATGGCCTCGGCCTATCGGCTTGTGCCCTAGTGCGCTATTAACTGTATATTAAAGTACGGCTGATGTGACATAAATCTGCTTGGGCCCTAGTGTGCTACCTAGTGTGTAGGGTGCACTTAGATTGAGAGAGAAAGGGGGGGGGGCTGGATGAAGATTAAACCGATGTAATTCTTCAACTAGTTCCTTTATGGTCTGCATTATGTAGGAATTATTTGATTTCACTACACAAGTTGGATTTAAATTGAGTTCCAAAGTTAAGTGATGCAGAATTTATCACTGTATGACATTTTCTTTTTTTTCTTTTTTTTTTTACTGTACTCTGACTCGGCCCTTGATGGATCCATCATCTCATACCTGAGTACGGTGGATGAAGCAATTTTGGACAATTTTTGATTGTCTAAGGAGAGAGCAGGCCAGCGGACAGGAGTGTGTGAGTGTGTGTGTGTGTGTGTGTGTGTGTGTGTGTGTGTGTGTGTGTCAGCGAGGTAAAGGGCCTGATGTATGAGGGGCCATCTGGAGTGTGTGATGTAGGTGGCGTCTGCGAGGGCCGATAAGGACCGGTCCGTCCCGACAGCTCTCTCTCTCTCTCTCTCTCTCTCTCTCTCTCCCCCCCAGACGCCATATTTTAAACACACTCCAGCATCTGCAGTGATTTATGGTGCCTCGTGAGGCTGCCGCTCAGCGCCACAGCACAAACTCATTATGGCTGGTTTATTTTAAACAAGCATTGGGCCGCCGAATATTGAATCCGAAACACGACAGAGGGACGGTTTCCATGGCAGAACCCGCAGCGGCCCGGCGCCTAATTTAACATTCACATGTAAATGAATTTCGCATTTCCACTTTTCAATTCGAGAGCTCCCCATGAGGCCGGGAAATGGTAACACAGACGGGTGGGGTGGCGATGATGAGCACACATCCACAACGGAATTCAATTAATCAGAGAACGGTATTGTATTATAAGCACAAACAACCATAACACCTGGAATCCCACACCTAGCATCAAAACACACACTACCGTAACTCATGGAGGAGCAAACCCGCTATGAAAAACCATATTAAAACACGAACTACCGTAAATCATGAAGTATCACATCCATTGTGTGAACTTTATTACAAACACAAACTATTAGTGTAGCACATCCACTGTTTAAACTGTTTAAACAATATTACAAACACAAATTACCGTAACTCATGGTGTACAGTAGCACACCCACTTTGAAAATAATGATATTAAAACACAAACTATTAGCAGCTCACAGTGTGGCCTATTCACTGTTCAAACAATTTTATACTACCATAACTCATGAAGGAGCACACTCGCTATGAAAAACGATATTAAAACACGAACTACCGTAACTCATGGAGGAGCACACCCATTGTACAAACTTTATTACAAACTCAAACTACAAACTTTATTACTTACTCGACTCATATAGTAGCACATCCACTGTTTAAACAATATTACAAACACAAACTACCGTAACTCATTGTGTAGCACACCTGTTTTAAAGACTTATTTTAAAACACAAACTACAGTGGAACCTTGGATTGCGAGTAACGTGGTTTACGAGTGTTCCGCAAACCGAGCAAAGATTTTTAATACATTTTTAATCGGAAACCGAGCAAGTATTAGTTTACGAGTGCCGAGTATCATGTATCACGCATGCGACTCTTATTTTGACACTGAGCGTCACTCTCTCACGTCAATGAGGCGAGGGAAGGGGCTAATTCCACACACACACACACACACACACACGGTGCCTGCGCACACCAACGGAAACACTTATCTGTCAGGATTTATTTGTACTTTTTTTTTTAAGGTAAAGTGCAGAATAATTTCTTTTATTTTTAGATTCTATTAATTATTTTTATGTATTAATTTTTTGGGGCTGTGGAACGAATCATTTTGAGTTTTCATTATTTCTTATGGAAAATGATGACTTGGTTTACGAGTGTTCTGGAACACGAGCCCACTTCTGGAACGAATTATGCGCGTAATCCAAGGTTCCACTGTACCGTAATTCATGGAGTAGCACACCCATTGTACAAACTATATCATGAACACAAACTACCGTAACTCATGGAGATGCACAGCCACCATGAAAATGATATAATAAACACAAACTACCTTAATTCTTGGAGCATCACATCCACTGGACAAACAATATTACAAACACAAACTACCATAACTCAAGGAGGACCACGCCCACTGTGAGACGGCTATAAAACTACCAGATTTACCAAATCTACAGTAAAAATAATATTAAGACACAAACTACCATAATGTCTAGAGTGCAGACTTACTACAGTAAAATCCATCTAAAAAAATGAAAACAACATGAATGTAAACTACCATGAAATACTAATAAACACACAAACTACGCTACATCCCGGCGCACCATACCGACTCCAAAAAGATTTCACCCCCCCCACTCACACTCCAGACTACTCTAATCACATATTTATGGTTCATGTAGCGTTTAGTCGCCGTGTGTCAGTACACGAGTCTCACTCGGGCCTCAGGTGAGTTGGTTCGGCGGCTCGCCGTGCAAACCGGAGCGTTCGTGTATGAATACCTGGAACCGTCTCCCCTCTGGAGTCTGTCACATATTAATACAGCAGAGAAATTTGCATTTTAAATGCTTCCCATTATCTTCGCATAAACAAGGCAGTTCAGCGATAAACACAAAACGCATTAGTGGGAAATGGAGTAGACCTTTTCTTTGCCTCCATTCCCAGGGACGCTTCCCCACTGCGCCTGGAGCAGCACCAGGAGGAGGAGGAGGAGGAGGAGGAGGAAGAGTGGTGCAGGGATGTCTTTAAATACCACACACATCATATCGACTCCATGCCTTAATATAAAAAGCACACTTACAGCAGCGTGGATTCATCTCATTCATTTTATTAACATCTGAAACACAGGATTAGCGTAGATAGATTCATGTTTATGAAAATGAATTATGAAATCCCACCTCATGCCCTAGTGCACTACTGCAGGTAGGGTGCTTGCTTTGTGTCCTAGTGACCCAGTGCACTATCTATCACTGTCAGCCAGCTCCACATGACCTAGTGCTCCTCACAGGGAGACCTAGAGAAGGTTGTTGAATGCTGTGTGCCTTAGGATGATGGGCGAGTGTGGGGGCGGAGCTCGCGTCTAGATATCATTCATGCTCAAATCCGTGCTTCTGCTTGGGCAACCCTGAGCTTCAGTTTCTCTCACAGAGATCCCTCCTGTAGCCTGGTGGAATATCGATAATCCCTCACGTTGGCGCTATTTCCACCGCTAAGCAAGCCTAGGCTTACCTAAGTACCCGTGCTAAGTTTGTCGCTTCGTAAATCCTGAATTCGGTTCCCCTTCAGGCGCTGGTGGCCGAGCCGAGCCGAGTCGAGACGAGACATAAGAGCGGAGCTAAAAATAGTTCGAGTCGACCATTGAGCCTAGACGGAATCATCTGGATAAAGTCTGCCACCATGGTTTCTTTTTTCTTCCAAACATACTGAGAGTACGGTATGTTTCCCTCACCGCTGTCGCTCCTTCAGGGATGAACATCTACTGTACAATTGGACTTCCATGAATCCATGAATTTTAAATCATTCAAATCGTTGAATCAATGAACCATCATGTCTCCATGATTTCATCGAAGCGAAAGTATTTGACTTTATTTAATATTTGACTTGAGTGTCACCGTGACGGAAAGCTCCCACACACGCGGTATACGTGTCCGATGTGGAGACTTTTTTCTTTCCTTTTTTAATTGAGAATTATTAATGTTGTAATCAAAGTTCACAGTACGATAGGAGAATATTCACTTTCACACGAATTCACCGCTCAAGTGTTCCGCTCACACTCCATCTGCAGACTTCCAGGCATTTTAATGGGGCTGGAGATGGATGGGAAGAGCGGCTGCCCGTTTCCTGACCCTCGCTGTTCCTCCCGCACCACGTCTCCCCTCCCACATGTATCTTATACCCTGTATTTAAAAAAATGAAAAAAAAAAAAAAACTCAGTTTTGAAGTGTTAGCCAAATATTTGCTTTAGGAGAAAGTCCTCCTTCTGCCGCTGTCTCCAGGTCCACTGATGAGTGTGCGGACGAGGACGCGCCGCTGCGGTTCCTGTACAGTGTATTAATGGGGCTGTCACAACAGGCTGTAACGGATCTTTAAACCGAATCGGCAAAAGTGCGCTAATCTAAACTTTCTGAAATGAAAATGGTTCAAATATGTCTTGTGGATGTTAGTCCAAACGTCCTACATGTTTACGTAGTGATTCCCGACGTTCGCAGACATTTATGATGTTTATGTCATCGTTTATCTTTCATCGCCTCGTGATAGTGTTTTCGGCCTGACAGGCAAATTATCACGGGGTGGACGCTTTAAACTGGAAGGTTTCAAAAATAAGCATTAACGGCTACCACTCTATTAGGAACATATGTGGTACGGATTCCTAATCTCCATCGTGAAGGCCGTCGACTGGCAGTTAACACTTTTTTCGAGCTTGCCAGCGAGACAAGGAGAGAGCAGATCGGATGATTTCTCACCCTGAGTCTGTCCTGGAAAGAGCAGGATTGAGGGGTATTAGTGCATTTTTAGACTTAATCCACTCTCCCAAGTGCAATGTCCCTGGTTTCGGGCGTATCTCGGCTATGTAGGTCAAACTACACCGACTAGCAAGTCTCCAAACTCCAAGCTCCAGGTGAGAGCCGAGAACATATAATTATAGCAGACCCACAAGGTGATTATTTATAGGAGTGGGAGAGAGAATCCACAGGGGAAGTCAGAGGAAATGGAATGGGGAGGAGGCTAAACTGCACGTCCCCGAGGTCGGTCTGGGTTTTAATCCCCCACGGTAGGTGAAAGCATCATTTTTTTTTAAAAAGGGTTTTTAATCAGAACGTAGACAACACATGCCACATGCCACTCATGACGACGCCGGAGGGTCTCTGGTGACGTCAGGCCACCCGGAGCGTCCTAATGGCCAAGGCTGTGGCGGGGGGG
>JAAGKR010013767.1:0-13213 GCA_011419295.1 Clarias macrocephalus
GAGAGACGGGGACAGAGCGAGAGAGAGAGACGGGGACAGAGCGAGAGAGTGTGAGAGAGACGGGGACAGAGCGAGAGAGTGTGAGAGAGACGGGGACAGAGCGAGTGAGAGAGACGGGGACAGAGCGAGAGAGTGAGAGAGAGGCGGGGACAGAGCGAGAGAGAGAGAGAGCGAGAGAGAGAGACGGGGACAGAGCAAGAGAGTGTGAGAGACGGGGACAGAGTGAGAGAGTGTGAGAGAGACGGGGACAGAGCGAGAGAGAGAGAGAGCGAGAGAGAGAGACGGGGACAGAGCAAGAGAGTGTGAGAGACGGGGACAGAGTGAGAGAGAGACGGGGACAGAGTGACCGAGACGGAGAGAGAACACGGCAACTCCAGAGACGTCTCCTCCATCTTCACGTTACAGCAAATAACTAACAGTTTCCCCTGTTTATTCTGTTACCTCCACATACTGTGCTGTGTGTGTGTGTTTGCGCGTGCGTGTGTAGGAGATGTACAGTATTTGATTGCATGCTTCCTGTGTGTCATGTGGTGTCATATTAGTGTGTGTGTGTGTGCACGCTAAATTAAGACAGTTGTTTAAGATATAGATCATCAGCCGCCCTGATGCACAGGCCTGTGTGTGTGTGCGTCATGTTTCCTTGTAGCTATGACAACCAGCTAACAGTGAGGTTTATTTCAGCAGCGCTGTTAACTTTAGAGGAGAGGAGAGATGTGATATTGTTTATCCTCCCAGTAATGAGCGTCTCCTCCTCCCCCTAGTTTTCTTAAACGCTTTGAGGTGTCGTGAGGGGGCGGAGTCACACCAGCGTTCTACACACATTACTGCACAAGTCTTCTGACTGTCTCATTCCAGATGTGTGTGTGTGTGTGGATTGACTGACAGTGAAAAGAGAAAATTGTGTCCCTTTACATGCCAAGTGCCATCCTGCAGGCCTGGTCATGAGGGGGCGTCGCTTCTTCATCATCACTAATCAGTGCTTTGTCCTGATGATGACGTGGTGAAGTCAATGTTCAGGATTACCAAAACACTTTTCCTGTAGTGCTAAGATCTCTTTGGCACACACACACACACACACACACACATGTACGCACGCACGCACTCAAGATAAGTTGTGTGCAGAAGACGGGATCAAGCTGGCATATTCAGCGCTGATGATTCAGTTAACAGCTCATTAATTTTCTTCATTACCTGCTTAGATAAAGTCTTTAGTGCAGACTGAGTCTATTCTTAGCTCTGGACCCAGTTGCACTTTTAAACACGTTCTCTACTTCATCCTCCTCTTCTCTACATCGCTCACACACTTCTCAGGAAAGACTTTCCGTCTCTGTCCACTCTCGTATCCTGTCTCCATCACTGCTGAGGTTTTTCAGTGTCTGCAGCGGAGAGGGAGAAAAGAGCAACGTTTCATTAATCATCGTGAAGATCGTTCACTCTGACGCTTTGTTTTAGGTTTAGTTCATCTTTTTTTCCTCTTTCTGTGACACTCCTAACACTGATATGGAATTGTAGATTTTATTTCACATTTCAGTAAGTGTTGGTTAATACCAGGGTTCAGAACACCCACACAAATCATTACGGATGAATATGTTGCTCGTCTTCCATTTTAATGAGCACAAGACTGGTCTTTTACTGTGTCTCTGAGAGCTGTGCTCTCTACACAGAGGGCCGCCTGCTCTGCTGATACATTATTATTATTATTATTATTATTATTATTATTATCATTATTAATATGGTGTCATGTTATAGTGATGATCAGAGACCATGGATATTGTAGAAGTGTTATATTGAGTGTATTTGTTTGTAGTTATTTCTGTTATGAAAGACTAAGAGGTCTTTCTGTGAGATCACTGTGCCAAGGTGTCAGGTCTCACACTCCAGGCTCTCAGTGCCATGTGTTTTACTGTAGCGTGGCTCTGGAGGTGATGTTCCCTCCGTATCACTGCAGTAATGTGTACAGCAGTGTGTATCAGTCAAACACAACTCTACGTCTGTGTGTGTGTGTTGTGATCCTCTATTAGAGAACAGACGAGCTGTGAAAGAGCCACACTTGAACTTCTGCCTGTCTGAATAAAACTCTGACTTTGTAATTCTGCTTCATTGCAGCGCGGTGCGCCGAGGTGCCGTTAAATATCTCACTGCTTTTTGTAGCCGTTGCTGAATCTGGAACTCGCTGTGTGTAAGGGGTTCGAACGCTGCATGTTTTTTAACACTGACAATCGGAAGCCGAGCGACTTCTCTCTGTTCAGATCAGGGTGGAAGAGAGCGCCCTCTGTGGTCAAGTGTGGAACAGCTTGTGTTAACTGCTTGGACTGTGTTTTTTTATGTAATGGTCATGTTTTAAATAAATCAATTAACTAATTCAAATTAGAAAGTAGATTATTCTGTCATGGCTCATGTATCAGTTCATACTGTAGAACTTTAAAAGTATTTAATGAGTGAATGAATGAGTATCTACACCAATCAGCCTTCACTTTATACAATATGAAATATTACGCCCAGTACTGTGTAGGTTCCTCATGTACTCTGACGCCCTGGAGCGTGACTCTACAGGACCTCTGGAGGCGGGGCTTTGTGGTGTCTGGCAGCAGATCCTTTGGGTGCTGTGGGGGTGGAGCCTGTGTGGATCCGGTGGATCCCATGATGCTCGATCTGATTGGGATCTGGGTGTGGTCAGGGGCCTCGTGAATGATTTTTGACCATTTTTGGCAATTAATGGTACAAATTCAAAATTTGATTGTGTGCATGCTTATTTTTTCTGCACCTATTTTTTTTTGTTGTTAAAGGGTGCCAATAGTTTAGGTGAGATAAGGGGAGAATGCAGATGTTAATCCGTCCTCGTGTTCTGAGCTCGGTAGCTGCGCGTCACATGAGCAAACTATATTAATAATGTAGTAAAATGTATTGTTTTGTTGGTTGTTTGATAGATTTGGGCCAATTACGTGGAGAAGCCTACAGAGGAGGTCGCACAGCTGTCTGAGGAGAAGGAGCGCGTGGCCAAGTACAGGTCCGTCTGCGTCACCGAGATCACAGACGGCATGCACTTCTACACACAGGACGTGGAGACTGGTGAGTGTCCGGGCACTGGTCAGGGACCAGTATGGAACTTTAGCAATGCTACTGGAAACTGCTTACAAATATTATTTTTGTATTAAAAAATGTACACATTTGGACAAAGATGACATTTGGACCTGCGAAGGATTGGCTGCATTTATCATCTCCTGTCTGATTTATGTTCAAATGCACAGAACGGCAGACGTGTTCGTCATGACAGGGAGATGTGTGCGCGCCTGTGTGCGCGCCTGTCTGTCTGTTTACAGAGAAATGCCAATTGTATAGACAAGCTTTGTAAAAAAAAAAAAAAAAAAGTTACATTTTAGTTTTAAAAAGTTCACCCCTCCCCCTTGCCTTTTGGACTCTCTCTGGTGGATGTCTTCTTCTTCTTCTTCTTCTTCTTCTTCTTCTTCTTCTTCTTCTTCTTCTTCCTGTCAGACCAGGATGTCTCTTTCTCAGCAATCTCTCTTTTCAATCACAGTCTTTACCAAGCAGGAACCAAAAATACTTCAACCTAAAATATGGCTTGTGCTGTAATTATAACACGGTGGTATAAGACTATTCAGGAGGGAGAACCGGCCCGGGCTCTAATATCCAGGTAATTAGAGCGTCTGCGTAACTGAGACCTTGTTAGAGTTTTAGACCGGGGTATCCACAGGAGCTCCACAGCTTTGGTCTGAGGTGAGTGTTTGTGCTGAGCTGCGCTGCAGGAGAACGCGGTGTGGGATTTGTCGGCGTGCCATGATTTCACCAGTCCACGGAACCAAGCGAGGTGATGGATGATTGATTTCTGATGGATATGAACCTGAGCATTGCAGATGATTTCTGTCAGATTATTTATAGACATATTGTTAATACACAGCAGTTTAACATTACCATCAGTTTATTAATCCAGACCACATAAAGGGACCACATTCTCATTTCCACTGAACTGTGGGCCAGAATCAAGCTCACCTTCCCTCTCTCATCAACCACAGGGGTCTCACCAAGGTCACAAGTTTACTTAGATTTAGATTTTACTAGATTTAACTTTGACAGAGCACAGTGACGGTGTTCGTGCACCGCAAAGAGAGAACTACTTTGCAGCTATAATGTAGTGAGTGAGGGTGGAATTGCCTCGAGCGTCCTGCCTCCTGCCTCAGCACTGGTCTCTGGAGTTACAGGTCCACACTTTGCTCTTACTCTAGTGTGTGGCAGTAACGATGGGAAGTTCAGATCATTTTACTGACTCAGATCTTTGAATCTTATTCAGCAAAGTGAACGAAGTCATTTCGATTATATTAGCAAAATGTAATTAAAATGTGACGTGTTACTTCCTGAACACCTAGTAATCACGCCAACGCTGTTCACACAACAAACAAGACAAAAATATAACGTTGTAGGAAAAGAAAAGATTATTTACCTGGGTGTTTAGTCTACGATTCGCACACCTCACCCCTGCCAAGGAAAAACTATTATTATAACAGCAAACTCAAAACTGGAGTAATAATGTACAAACTATAAGTACTTTGTAATAGGATGTAGGCTCGGATTATTTTATTTATTAATTGTTTGCTGATGGACAAAGACAGTGAAGGGACAACTCAATAAACTCGAGAGATGAACCAATCAGTTCTCTTTCCTGCTCAGACGGCGTAGGTTCAGCGTGGTGCCGTCACGTGATGAGCGAACGCTCAGATGAACTGATTCCTGTACACATCCTGTGAGACGACTCGCTCTTCCAGGGTCACACTTACGATGCCTTCAAAATCATAAACCCGTCACTAGTGTGTGGAACTGTCGGTCATTTTAACTTGACTGTTTCCAGATCAGTTTCTGGCTTCACGTTTCCTACTCACAGATTTGAGAAGACTTGTGATGAATTTGTTCTTTCATCTGCATTTCGTGGCATTTATCCTGAATTTATTGTTCCTCTCTCGACACTGTCCTGCTCTACAATGTCACTCGCACTCAATTTGTATGTGATGCGTGTGCGCGCACACACACAAACATGGTTATGAGAGTTAAATAATCCCCATCACACACTGTTTCTTGAAACCTTTAGATTATGTGCTTTCGCAGGAGGCTGCTCAGTTAAGCTTGTTGAGGAAGTGCGTCTTCTTTGTTTCAAGCTGCAGAAACTGAAAGCGTGTCACGCGCCCGAGTTCCTCACGCTGCAGGAGTTCGTGGGTAAATTTGGAAATCCGTCGTAAACAAAAACACAATAAACGCTCCCAGCAGCACAATGTCATTAATTGCTTCCGTCTTACAAAGCAGTAATTTAGCACACAGGCTGTGATTGTCTCGTTGCGTGCTTCCCTCCCTACTCGTGGTCCTACTGGTGACTGTGAATGGAAGCTAAATACGTCTCATAATAGTGCTCTAATTTCCTTTCTGTAGTTCACTCTTTATGCCAAGCCAGAAATGACAGGAATAGTTTCTGAAAAGCAAGAAGTGTATTTGCTAGAAAGACTTGTGGTGGTGGTGTTTAACCTTCTGACCTACCTCTGACTCGAACACACACACGCACACGCGCACACACAGAGTGATCAGTTTCCCGTCCTGCAACCTGAGAGTTGAGTGTTTCTTCCACGTGTGTGTAATCCGAAGCATATCATGTAATATCATCTGGCAGATTATTTAGGCTTGATGATGATCCTCAGTCCTGTCACGCTTACTGATCATGTTGGTTTTACTGAACAGAAGGACCGAGTGTAGGACCATCAGACTACTTCAGTTTATGTATAAACACCGCCTTTCCTCCTGTCTCTTTCCTCCTGTCCTCTCTCCTCTCTCTCTCTCTCTCTCTCTGCGGACACGCCTTTACACTCGTGTTTCTCTGTTCCTGGCTGTTCCACACCACACTGTACAGATCTGAGCTGTGCGTGTATTTACGCTCCACACTCCCAGGCTCGGGAGATTGAGTGCAGGTCTGAGTTCCACGGAGTTCTGCAGCAAACCTGCAAATAAAGATAAAAAGCACTGAAAGAGGAAACACCAGCTCCATTCAGACTCAACAGTGTGTGCTGTATAAAGCAGGAGCTTTGACTTTGTAACTGCGAGAGAATCGAGCTCTTATCTCCTGTCATGCAGCGCGCGGAGCGTCTTATAGGATTATATAGAATGAACATGAATACGGTGAGATGTTGCACAGATCGATTGTTCTCAAACAGTGCAGCATTGAGCTGTAGCGCGGCCCTGTAATTATGTCCAAGTGCCGTCTACGTCTGCCGTCTTTCCACTGTATTGGACTGTAACCTGTTTTGTTGAGGATTTTCCAAAATTAGGATTATTCTTTATCAGCACAGCTGTACAGGGCAGCGAGATTTTCTGCCATCGTGCTCTCGGGCTGACAGGGCCGACTCTTAGGCCGACTCATTTCTCTCACACACACAATATACCGGACATTACACATTTCATACATTCACTTACACACTGAAAATACAATACTCGTGAGCTACTTCTGTGATTTCATAGAACCGCGGTCTGTTCACATCTGTGGCATAACGCGAATGTTTGTAAGTTGAGGACTACTGTACCCGTATAAAGTTGTATATTTCACGTCCTTCCGACTTGGGCTGGTAGTGGAGTGAGCAGGTGTTATTTGGAGTGAGTGCTGATGTTGAGGGATGCCCAGACATCTAGTCATTTGTTCTTTACGGTGGCCCGAGCTGTTGTACTGTCCTGGCTACCTGCTGCAGGTGTGTGAGGTCGGCCGCAGTGGAGCGGCTCTGCCAGACTGTCCACCGCATGTCCACGCTACACTCTACACTGTCAGTCTGTACAACCTGGTGAGGCTCAGGAGTGTAGGTTGATCATTCTCAGCATGCTTACACACTGTAGGCAGTGAAGGACCTACATGATGTTCCACAGTCACTCTGTTAAAGTCACCCCACACAGCTGACGTGGCTGAGTGTTGCAGGCGAAAGGCAAAAATAAACACGCCTCCATGTCTGTTAAAGCCATTAAAGGTGCACAGGGAGCAGAGCTGAACAGCACTAAAGAGCTTCTACAGCTGATGGCTCTCTGACAGTAATGTAATTTTTTTTTTGTTGTTAATCTGCGCAGGTACACAACTTGAAAGCCTGATGGAGGCCATGAGGGCGGAGATTGCAGATCATCCACCTGTGGAGGGCGCCTTCACCCCACAACGGGGGGATTACTGCATTGCCAAGTTCACTGATGGAGAATGGTAAGCACATGAGCGTCTGAGTGAAACCCACTGGAATGCTGTAGATTAAAAGAAACGGCTCGGTTTAAAGGTCCAATATGGTGTGTGTTAATGCAGCAACTGAAAAACCCTTCAGTAATACATTTCTCATACCTCAGACTGTATTACACTCCTCCTCCACTGTTCCAGCATCTTCTTTATTCTTAAATGAGGTCACATTTGATTTAAATTTGATTGGCTGCTTGGCCACTAAAGACAAAAAGTTCCAACACCAGGCCATGTTTTTTCCTCTCACTTTTCTGTGTTCATGCGGACTGAAGGCCCATCTGAGGGCATAAACACGGCTGATGGAGGTAGAGGTGAGGCTGAAACGAGTTGTCCAGCTCTAGATGAGTGAGAATCATAATTATTTAGAATATACAATAAGGCTAGGTGGGAAATGTATATTAAACTTAATGGAAAAAAATATATATATATTTTTTTTGCCCAAGACATATTTTGCTTGTTACTGCACCTTCCTCACTTCCCTCACTGTGAAGTTTAGCGAATCTCGTGTGTGCTGATTCACGTGGAGGTGTTTCACACCGACTCCAAAATCGATTTTTAAAAATATCTTTGCGTTTATAATAGAGATGAAGCGGTCGATCGGCCAGTGATCAGAATCGTCTGGTGCTCGGTGTGATTGGTCGTGATACAAGCACTAATTAGTGCTGTTTAGTCCTACACGTTCTCATCCCGTCTGGTCAGAGTGAGTTATTTACAAGGTTTGTTTAGAAATAATAATTATTATAGATGTCAGAGACGCGCGCTGCTCAGTGACGATGTAGCTTTGTGTTTAATTTAACTTAAAGTTAAATGTTAAACTCTTGTGTTTGAAGTTAGTTTGTAGTGTTTAAATGCTGCACTTTTAAGTGAGAAAACTAATGTTTTTTTTAAAGGTTTAAAATTGGAACAAAAATCTTAATGTATATAATAATAATGTAATGTCTGATCGGGATATTTATAAAGTCGTGATACTTGTAGAATCTCGAATTTGAATCACACTGTGATATCGTATCGGGAGGTGTCCGGTGATTCCTGTCACTAGTGTACAGCTCAATTCGCTCACTCGCTCGCTCACTCGCTCACTAGCTCACTCACACAGGTCAGGGGTGTGGTGGAGTATTCACCTGTCTGCTTTAATACACTGCTTTAGTATAAAAATAAATGTTCACATATGTGATTATAAACATGCACACGCCCTGCGTATGGTGATGTAAAGTCCTGTTCACTCGTTCAAAGTTTGGGTTTGTCCTGATGCCAGACTTTAGAGACGTACACTGTACACTATAGTTTTTATCCTAATGAGTCATGAGTGTCATCTGGGCGCCGTGGTGAAGTTGAGGTCCTCCGTCACTCCGACAGTGTGTGTACTGGAACAGTGTACGGTGCTGAAGAGACGGACGCTTACTCGCTGTGTCTGAGGCTCCTTGACCGAGAGGGCTGGACGTACTGCCCCCTACTGCCCCCTACTGCCCTGAGCGCTCACACACGTGGACACTTATCCCACACTAGTGCTAAATATTCTGACCCCTCACTGTGTGTGTGTGTGTGTGTGTGTGTGTGTGTGTGTGTGTGTGTGTGTGTGTGTGTGTGTGTGTGTGTGTGTGTTTGTGTCTCTCCAGGTACAGAGCTCGAGTGGAGAAGGTTGAATCTACAGCAAAAGTTCATGTGTTCTACATAGACTATGGCAATGTGAGTAACTGCGTGTGTGTGTGTGTTAGAGGGTGGTGAATTTAGAGTTAAAGTAACAGTAACGTTAATGACCTTTAGATGTGATAATGAAGCTCCAGTGTTACAACAGTAACTGTGTGTGTCAATGCTGTGTGTGTGGTTCTCTCTAATGGGGTTAACACAGTAAAGCTGGAGGTTCTCGCGCTCTCTCTCCCCCCCTTCACATTGGTGTCTGTTGATGACTTTGATGATGGTTAATAAAGTGTGTGTGTGTGTGTGTGTGTGTGTGTGTGTGTGTGTGTGTGTGTGTGTGTGTGTTCTACAGAGAGAGATATTGTCTTCTGTACGTCTAGCAGCTCTTCCTTCTGCCTTCGGTATCCGTACCCTCCCTGCTCAGGCCACAGAGTACTGCTTTGCCTTTATTCAGGTCCCGCAAGATGTGAGTACACACACACACACACACACACACACACACACACATATTTGTACAAGCACAGACTGAACTCTGCTTTGTTCTGCAGGATAACTTTAAGTGTAATACAGTCTAATAGTCCTACAGTACAGTGCTCCACTCCCACCTCCACTCCACTCCATCTCTCTCACACACACACACACACATACACACTTTAGTGTTAGTGAAGCCGCTTTCAGAGTTATTCCACACTCTTCACCACACACACACCTCTCACACACACTCTCCTGCAGATTTAAGACTGTTATTGTTTACATGTTTATCTTGTAAACAGACTCGATTCTGATAATCTCATTTCTAATTTTTTTTAATGTTAGTAAGTTTTCACTTCTCCCATTAATTTCTCTCGAGCTTGTTAGTCCACTCGATGTGTTTTTTTTTTTTTTTCTTTTAGTTTTTTGGTCCTAGTCCGAGCGAACAGTCTTGACTCTGGGTGAAATGCAGATTATTGATGATAAACACTGAATAATAAACGCTGCGCCTGTGGTGTTCCTGCTGCAGGAGGATGCCCGGGCCGATGCAGTGGACTGCGTGGTGAGGGACATCCAGAACACACAGTGTCTGCTGAATGTGGAGTATGGCGGAGCCTCGTGCCCTCACGTCACCCTGCAGTTCACCGACTCCAAAGACGACGTGGGACTCGGCCTGGTGAAGGAGGGCCTGGTCATGGTGGACGTGCGCAAAGAGAAACACCTGCAGAAAATGGTGAGGAGCGGCTCCACACTCGACTCTGTACATCACACCTGTCTCAACTACACAGAAAAGGACACACACACAACATCAGATAACTCATAAATCTATTTATTTATTTAATAACTCATCAACGACTGCAGTGCTTTTTAATGAAGAGTCTTAACTGTATTATAAACAGACGTAACCCAGGGAGGCTCATTTCCTTTTCTAATCACCGTCTACACATTAATACGAACCCTAAATTATTGTACATACATAAAAATACAGTGCAACACGGTTATAATACATACAAAATACAGCACTGTGCAAAAGTCTCGACACCGCCCCCACACACAGTTTCAGTGAAATAATATTGATTAAATTTAAAAAATGAGAACACATGTTTCTTACTATGTTGGTAAGATACAATACAGTGGAACCTCGGATTGCGAGTAACGTGGTTTATGAGTGTTCCGCAAACCGAGCAAAGATTTTTAATAAATTTTTAATCGGAAACTGAGCAAGTATTAGTTTACGAGCGCCGAGTATCATGTATCACGCATGCTATTCTTATTTTGACACCGAGCGTCACTCTTGCGCTGCGGAATGTATGTGTAATCACACGCCCAGACGCCCTCTCGCCTTTTCACCCCCTCCCCCGCTTCACAAACACACAGAAACTCTGCTCTGTCGCAATTCTTTTCAAAGGTAAGGTGCTGGTTCATTTGTTTTGTTTCTTTGTTTTGTTTTTTTTTTTTACTTTACCGCAGTGATTCCCTTAGTATGCTCACGGCAGTGTCAGACAGATTTCTTTTTTCCCATTAAAACGGTGTTTCCGCTGTGTTTGTTGTGAAACTTAAAAAGTGATTGCTTTAGTATGTGCTCACGCCAGTCTCAGAAAGATTTCTTTTTTTTTCCTGTTAAAACCGTGTTTCCGTTGTGTGCGTGTGTGAAACTTAAAAAGCGAGGTGGGGAGAGGGAGGAGGAGTGCTACTGTGTAAAACGTAACAACCTCCGCAGCGACCTCGTTTCCCCTCTCGTCTGTTCCAGCCATTCAGCATCAGCAGTAACTAATCACCTCCTGATCATCTGTCATCATCTGCACCTGTTTCTCACTGGCTCAGGACTTTATACGATGTTAAAAATACAAGAAAATGTGAAGAGGGGGTCAAAACTTTTGCACTCAACTATATTTAAAGCCGTCATACATGTATAGGGTACAGAGGTCAAGCACACGTAGAATCAATTAACATAACCGGTCATTGCGGTCATGCAGACGCGTCGTGGCCGTTTTGTTTTCGATGTTTATGAACAGGATGGAAGAAGGCGGGAAAGTGAAGGTTAACGGTATAATATTATACAATTATTAAATACAGAAATCTCTGCACGTCACAGCAGAAATAAAGATCCATGAGACGTTGAGACTCCTCCCACCGACCCGCCGCAGTTGAGACCCCTCCCACTCAGCAGCCAGGCCGCGGTCAGACGCACGCAGGTCACATGTTCTCCATGATCTTTCTACACATAAAGTGAGCGATGTGAATCGACACAAAGTGACTGAAGTAAATAAAGTTCTGCGGTGTGTGTGTGTGTGTGTGTGGAGGCGGGAACACGTGGTCCTCGCGTTCTCACCACAGCGAGACACTGCATCCTCAGACTCATTCATGATGTTCCAGACCCGTCACATGGAGCTCTCACAGCGACGTTTCGGTTACGTGGTGGGTTTTAAACCACTGACTTGGTGATGTAATGATCCGGTGCCTCGAGGGGAACAGCGCTGCCAGTGATTACATGAAATTAAATTCAGATTGTCTGCACTTTTCCCCAGAAGAGCTCGAGTGCTGTTGGTGCACTTACTCATTCAGAGTCCCAGAACTATACACCCCCCCCACCCCCACCCCCTCCCCCCATGTGCCTGCGCTCAGTCCACAGGAAGAGGCCCGAGGGATGGATCGGATTTTATTACGGTCTGATTACATAACAAAACAAAACAAAAAAAAAGCTCAGATCACATGGTTGATGTAGGAAGTGGAGGGTTTTCTCTCTGGTAAGTGGAGAAGATGCTGAACTAATGATGAGAATGTTCTAGGTTTTAATCAGGCTTCCCACACAGACTGTACCTGCTGCGTCAAACACGGGGAAAAGTAAAGTTAGAGCTTGTTACTGTAAGAAATTCATTTTTTTTTAAAAGTGTCTGGATCTGAGATTGGCTGTGAAGGCACGGTGTGTGTGCTGAGCATTAAAGGGATGAGTGCACACGTGGTGATGAGTTCATGTGGAGATGAGGAAGATCTGACCTGCTCACACTGCAAGACCAAAATCTCTGACTCTTGTTCAGAAAGTTAACGCTCCCTTCTTATACATCCTGTTTCATTAAACAGTCTGTTGAACAAGCCGTGATGTGATCACACCGAGTGTCTGTTCTCCTGTTACCAGGTTACTCAGGAACCATTTACATAAAGAGCTATAAATTTAGACCCAGCGGTTCTCTTGGTTTCCAGCAGGAACGCGCTGTCAACCTGAAACTCAGCACCTTCAGCACCAGGTGTTTAACAGTATTTTAATTCCACTGCTCTCTGTGTTCCTCACTGAATCATCAGCCATGAAACAGAGCTTTGAATCTGCGGTCTGCAGTGTGAGATCCTCTCTTATCCAGGAGAAAAGTTTAAATGATGATAATATTCCTGCATGTGTTCATCCTGCAACTCGTATTTTACATGTCAGCTGTTTACATAACGGGATCTGACTCCTACAGTAACTAAAGGATTGTACCCTTAGCTGAGCTTCTGTACACACACACACACACACACACACACACACACACACACACACCCACACACCTACCTCTGTCATTGTGTGTTTGTTCAGGTGATTGTGAGTGGCTGGTGTGTCAGGAGCTCTCAGCATGGTGTGTGTGTATGTGTATGTGTGTATGTGTATGTGTGTATGTGTATGTGTGTGTGTATGTGTGTGTATGTGTGTATGTGTGTGTGTGTATGTGTGTGTGTGTATGTGTGTGTGTGTATGTGTGTGTGTGTATGTGTGTGTGTGTATGTGTGTGTGTGTGTGTGTATGTGTGTGTGTATGTGTGTGTGTATGTGTGTGTATGTGTATGTGTATGTGTATGTGTGTGTGTATGTGTGTGTGTATGT
>JAAGKR010013768.1:0-13212 GCA_011419295.1 Clarias macrocephalus
ACAGTAAAAGACCTTGGTGTGATTATAGATTCCAGCCTTTCGTTTGAAGCACATGTAGATAATATCACCAGGATAGTTTTCTTTCACCTTAGAAATATTGTCAAGATAAGAAACATATTGGCACTAAATGATGCAGAAAAATTAGTTCATGCCTTTATCACCTCTAGGTTGGACTATTGTAACGCCTTACTGTCTGGTTGTTCAACTAGGTGTATAAACAAGCTTCAGTTAGTCCAGAATGCAGCAGCGAGGGTCCTCACTAGAACCAGAAGATACGAGCACATCACCCCTATCTTATCTACACTGCATTGGCTCCCTGTGAAATTTCACATCCATTTTAAGATACTACTATTGACGTTTAAAGCACTAAACGGTCTCGCGCTACAGTATCCGAGTGAACTGTTAGTGTCTTACGATCCGCCACGCCTACTTCCATCAAAGAATGCAGGCTGCCTGTCAGTGCTACGTATTATTAAAACTACAGCAGGGGGCGGAGCTTTTTCTTACAAAGCCCCAAAGTTATGGAATAGTCTTCCTATTAATGTTCGGGACTCAGACACAGTCTCAGTGTTTAAGTCTAGGCTAAAAACCTGTTTATTTAGCGCAGCATGTTTGTAAATAGATGAGCCTTAGGTAAAGGAGCAGATCTGGGGGACTCATGGACGTAGAGTATCTGGTGAACTGGTATGTTTAGATGCTGTCCTCCCCACTCTCATTGATCACTCAGGTTTGTTGACGGTGAGGTGATTGGTTGCTTTACATCTCAGTTCCCCCTCATGTCTGTGTTTCCTTCTGGCTCCTCCCTTTTAGTGATGATGTCATAGTTAGTCCTGCCGGAGTCCCTGCTTGCACTCTGCACTAAATATACATTCATCTTATACATGTTGACTGTGACCAGACCGAACTGTTTTCTCTCTCTCTCTCTCTCTCACTACACATGTCTTTCCTGAGCTGCCAGTGATCCAGACCCCCTCTGCCCTCTGGACCTGCCTGACTCATCCTGGTGCCTCGCTTCTGGTTGGAGATCTCGTCACATGGAGCCCTGTGTGTCTCTTTGGGATGCGCCCGGTGACTGGAGACGGTTTCACTCTACTAGGAAGACGGTTCTGGTCTCGACTGATGTTGACGGCTGTTTCTCTGAGGACTTGGCTACAGTCGCTCGATAGTTCAGGCCTGGAATTTCCTACAAGTCTACCTGAGCCTCCAATAACTTCCTGGACTCCATATTAACATCAATTAACATCAACTATTATACTGAACTTCCAGCCTCCTAACACACAGTATGAGTGCAGATCAGTTCCTGCTCTCTGTTTCACCCAGATGAGGATGGGGTCCCTGTTCAGTCCGGTTCCTCTCAAGGTTTCTTCCTACTGCCATCTCAGGGAGTTTTTCCTTGCCACTGTCGCCATCGGCTCGTTCATCAGGGACCATCTGACCATTTTGATTCATACACATTCACATTTCATACAAACTTATATAATTCTTTTGATTGTGTAAAGCTGCTTTGCGACAATGTCAATTGTTAAAAGCGCCATACAAATAAAATTAAATTGAATTGAATGTCCATATATAAAAAGGTCTAAAAACAAAAGGTCTAGGTAGGAA
This sequence comes from Clarias macrocephalus, assembly GCA_011419295.1. NCBI lineage: Eukaryota > Metazoa > Chordata > Actinopteri > Siluriformes > Clariidae > Clarias > Clarias macrocephalus. Next base: position 1,606 of record JAAGKR010013768.1, read on the forward strand.
ACGGGTGTCATTATTTGACAAAATTTTTATATATTCAGTAAATTTATGAATTACACTCAAAGCATCAAATCCAAGTATGGAGTCTATTAATTGGTACCATTAAACAGTTTATTTCTATTTATGTTTATGTTCCTATTTATGTTTTGATGGTGAAATATATTTTAGGCAGAGACGTCTGCTCGTCTTGTTCATTCGTTTTAAACTCCTCAATTCTGCCATTTCCCTCATCAGTGAAACCGGTTTGATAACGTCACAGCTACTGTGAATGAAAGGTGAGAAGAGGGATTACAGTAACTGTGGTCTGCATGTGTTCACCCCGGAGCGCGCGGTCACGCTGTATTTAGTGAGTAGACTAAAACAAAAACAAAATCATGTTTGTGTCTAATACTGTTTTATTCATATTTTACAATATTACATGCAGTTTGTAATTTACTTGCAATTGTACTTTTAAAATATAACCTACTGTCATGTCTCCCCGAGATGAATCAGACGCAGATGCAGATTCCATTTTAACCAAGTATATATTTATTTCTTTTTTACAACAAAAAAGTCTCTGGACTCGCTCTGCGGTCCGAAAAACCTTCCCAGACTGGGTCTGCAGGTGGGTAAACAAAACTCTCACACGTGAGGAGAAAACAGTGAAATCAGACACTTGAAAAGTCCATGCGACTGGTCGAGGAATCCTCTTCCTCAAAGTATCCCACACCTGCAGACACCGTTCAGTCCTGGGAGTGAGAAGGGAAAAGTAGACACGAACATTAGAACATACTGGACAACCGGGTGAAGACTTGAGACGTGCACAACAGTGAACAGGTGAAGTCCTACGGGTTTGACTGGAATAAATAGTCAGACACACAAGGGAATCACAGGTGCTGGTGTTTAGTGCTTAAGTGCTGGTAGTACATACATAGACACACTAGGTGGGGACAAAGCATCAACTCAGTAATCCGGGGAACTTGATCTTATTCCCCTGAGCTGTGGACGTACAGATGTTACACCTACGTATCTACAGTATAAACATATTTAACCACTTCAGCAGTGAATGAGAAGTTTGGTCTGGCTTTTAGATAAAGTCCTTATTTGATATAATTGTATTATTAAATTAATTATCTTATTATAAATACACTTTATATTCTCTATATTCTTGTCGAATGTAGTCCTTCAGAACAAGCACGGTGTCAGGAGATTCTGCTGAATCTCTTCTCACCTTTTATTCAGGATATGTGTGAATTTATCCAACTGGGTCGCTGTTGGCAAATACTGTAGGAGGTTTAGATGAATTAACAGAACAGTGCGGACGTCTCTGCCTAAATTTTATTTCCCCAGAACAAAAACATAAAATAGATCAAACAAAAAAAAAGATTAATGATAGCAAATCAGACTTCATAATTGGATTTGATACATTTAGATTTTTGATACTTGTCTTTTTATTTACTGTATGCACAGTTGTATTTTGCTTTCTCTGGAGAATAAACAAACCTGGTAGATTGTCTTGAAAGTCTTGAGCAGTGATGCACTGGCCAACTGGAGCACCAGGAAACATTCATTAAAATGCAATTCTTATACTCACAAAAAACAAACTACACCGCAAAACCATGTTATATTATATAATGACTTGAATAAATCGGCTGACATCAGAGCCTGCTGTCGTGTTGGAAAGGCCCAGCGTTTGTCTACAGTAGTGAGTAGACTATATATTTGTGTTTGTCGCATGTCTGGGGGAATATGTCTGCATTTTTATCTATAAGTCACACTTTTGTAAAGTGAAAGTGCGAGCAATAACACCAGGCTCCACCCTCAATCGTCATTCCCAATCACCCGAGTTCTGAGCGCACACCTGATTCACATTAGCACCACACCTTATATACACCTCACGTCCCTTCACTCAGCGTCTCACCTCACTAATGGAACCCACGAATCTTCGCCAGCTCCGCTCCTCGTCTCGTCACGTCTCGTCCTGTCTCATTCCCAGCTCTCCCGTCTTGTCTACTGTTCAGCGTCCGCTCCGTGTTCCCCGTGTCATCTGTGTGTCTTCAATCGTCCACCAGCTCCTCCATCACCACAGCTAATCTAACCGTTTTTTCCCGTCAACGTTTCACTTTCCACAAACTGTTAATAAAACGCCCGTTCAGGTTTTCGTACAATCTTTGTCTGTTTTGAGCCCGTCTTCCATAACAGCCGCGGGTCTACACACCGATTTTAAATGAATTGTAGATGAATTTTGAAGCATGATTTAGGGCATCTCTTTTTATTATTATAAAGATAATTTATGAATTACACTCGAGTGGGCGTTAGAGTTCTGATCAGACTACGTACAGTAGGAAATAGGCTCAACATCCCGGAGTCCAAGCCTCATTTAAATTACATTTTTAAATGAATTGTTCATTTGGTACATGAGCTCAGAGCGCCTGGGGATTGTCTGGAGCTCAAATCTCCAAAAACGCCTATATATTTAACTTAATTATTACAGATTAAAACAAGGAAAGAAGACGCGCTGAGCTTCAGTTCATTGTGATGTGACAAAAGGTCTAAGGAGGAAACGGAGACATTTCTTTTCTTTTTTTTTCGTTTTTTGCATTGAGTTTAAATCATGTAGCACTTTTAGTATCCATAGCAAAAGCAACCCAACAGTGTGATCCAGAATAAACAACCCAACAATGTGTTTACAGAGACCCAGCATTTTTTTGTGTGTACTACTAATAATGAATGGAGAAAGGTCAGTCAAAGCCCAGGGACTCTGCGTGCTGTCGCGTTGTGTTCAGCGAGTCGCATATATGTTTGTGTTTGTTGCATTTCTGGCGGAGTGTGTCTGCAGTTTATCGATAAATCTGCTGATATCTGCACACACGTTTATCAGCCTTTTGATCAAACAGTGCACACGCGCAACTCACTTTCACTTTGCATATGGCAGTGTTTATTGTTTAGTGTATATTTAAAGCGCATATACGCAATAAAACAATATAATTTTAAGCAAACTTATCGTACACTTTTGTATTCTTTGTTGCACTTCATCTTTTTGCACACGTGTGGGTGCGTTACAATAATAATAATAACAATAATAATAACAACAATAATAATAATAATAACAACAATAATAATAATAATAATAAATTCACAGCACTACTACTACTAATAAATAATACTGGATGGAGAAAGTGCAGTCAAAGGAGAATCATCATTGAAGGAGAGAAGAAAATGAAGAATAAATACATATCAGTATTTACAGTTTGAGCCCGACACGTTTATGAGCTCTGTCGCTTGCTGTCAATGGACACCTAAGAGAGATTAACACATTATGGGCTTCAGTAGACACACAATACCTCAGACTGACACACGACTGCCCCCTACAGGTAATGAACTGCATTTTCACAGCTTCCCGCGAGCTGCTGCGACAGCTTGCGTGATCCCTTTCCTCAAAACGTGCGTTTTTAACAGTAAGATCTGTAGAGGAGCCTATGTGATGAATATATGTATAATTAACTGAAAAGATAAACACAGAAAGATACACTTTAAATATTTATTAGCTATTTATTTACTAAATTAATGAAAACTATTTATCAACAACATTAGTAAATACTATAGCACTGCAAAGTAGAAAAACATTATAATGAATTGGGGAGTTGAGTAATTCAGCTAGTTATTCTATTTAATGTCTAATTTTTTGCAACCATACAATAATGTTCCCAGAATGTTGCAGAATGGCCATTTTAAAATAATATAAAATTCCTTAAACAAAAGGTCCCTAGTGGTTCTTTTAAAGTTTTTTGCAACCATAAAATAATGTGCTCTGTCTGCCCCCATGTCTTACCCACGCTGTCACTTTCCCTGTGCTCATGTTTACGGCACAACCCAGCACCAACGGCTCCAACTCTCTCTGGCGCAAGGTAAGGGGCTCCGGCATGCAAAGGGAACCATGACCCCCACCGCCGCTCCAAGGTCACATCTGTGATAACCCTCCTCTCAGGACGGGCTCGGGAAAGGAGCACTGCACTCTGGGATGCTCATGACCCCTGCTGCTCCAACTACGAGGACTTTGCTAAAGGGACGAGGAGGGTGTTCCATCGCTCATGTCACGGCAGGGAGGCAGGTCAGCCAATGGGTGGATTGGGTTGTTGACCCCTTCTTCCCCTCCCCTCTTTTTGCTTTTTTTTTCTCTTTCTCTCTGATGCACCTTACGATGAATGGCTGCTCATTATTAGCATAACGGCTATTCATGGAAATATGTGGATTTATACTTGCTGACAAGTGTTAAGTCTGGTAACCAACTGTGAACTATAGCGTCTTCAGTAAATAAACGAAAGACAGCAGTATTTTCTACAAGTATTTTCTCCAAGTTCAACCGAGTTGTCTTTGTTTTTCAACGAACGGTGAGGAACTATTCGAATCATTACAGATTTCTCCCGAACTGTGATTGAACATTTCCCTGGATGAGAAAGCTTGGATGTGGATCAGTTACACGTGACGTGAATTTTTGTTTAATGCTTTAAATGAATCAAATGCTTATTGTTTTCACCGTGGACTTGTAGGATAGTTAAAGACGGGAGTATGTGTGGCGGAAAAGTTTTCCCGGCGCAGCGTGTCAGCATCTCGTTAACGTGCAACGGAGACTATTACCCCTTGTTATTTTTCCTATTTGGATTTTCTCGAGTGTCTCTGTGTGGCTGAGGCGGAGTGGTGTGCAGTGTCGTGCAGAGCCCCAGAAACTTGCAAGGATAGAACCTTGGAAGTGAAATGGAATACACGCTTATGATTGGTAGACACACCATCGCGAATCCCCGTCAATAAGCCTATTGCAGAAGAGAGGACACGACCAGACTGTGGAGGCAATAGTAACCTACGAGAGATAAGTAGCAGTACACAGCCTGAGAAGGCAGGAAGGCACTTTGTGATTAATGAGTGATGAAAAAATAACTTAATTCATTTTGCTTAAGTATTTCGTGATATAACTGAGTTTCATGGATGCTATGGTTACAATTATCTAGTATTGGTTGCTACGTTTTGATTTTGCTGAGAAATACTATATGCTTAATGTTAATGTGATGTAGTGATTGGCACAGTCAAATACATTTTTCACCATTTATTCTTTATTTTTCTTCTCATTTCTTGTTTTTCTAGTGTAAAATACTGTAGGCCCATTTTCCAATTGCTCAGTCTTAAACACTTGTGATGGCTAAGCGCACTGATACATTACTTATGAGCCGTGTTGGGGGACGTTTCTTTTTACAGTAACTAATTACATTACAAAATTACTGTCTTTAAAAAGTAATCAGTTAAATTATTGCGTTATATTTACTTCTGATGAAAGTAACTAGTTCAAGTACTTTTCCAATGCAAAAATGAAAACCCCTTTGTGCTTCCTCATGCATGTTGTTTTAGTCAAGACCCTTATAATTATTCTACCATCATCACTCAGCGAAGTTTGGCCCGTAATCTGTTAACTAATCTGCTTTGCGACGATGACAATTGTTAAAAGCACATGTTACATTTGCCATCTCACCTACGCTCGGTGGTCGTAAGTACGGTTCATCATGATTCACTGTGAGTTTGGCGCTGTGATTGCGTTCCTATCTTTCCGCGCGTCGGTCCTCGCATAGTCAAACCACATAGGTGGGATAGGGGTATAACAGCAGGAATAACAGAGCGGGCCAGGGCTTGTAGGACGACTTTCTCACACACATACACACACACACTGATGGATTGGGAATGACTGCTGTCTGGCTTGCATAAATTGTCTGAATAACGGATACAATTTTTGAAAAAGTAACTAAGTAACTGAGTACTTGAATGGCGGACTTAACGCTTTAGATTACTCGTTACATCAAAAAAGTAATCCTAGGACTCTAATGCTTTACTCTCACACTGACATCTGCATTTAGTCTGTCTATTGATTTACAGCACAACCTACTACAACAGCTGGAAGATCAGTCTTCTCAATGCTCACACAAGCACTGTTGGGACGGGACTAGTTTTACTGGGGGACGTTAGAGACATTTCTGTTTCACAGAGGTACCTTGTGATTTTAATCCCGTCCGAATCTGCCATGTCTGTCTTTTTCTCACACGACCTCTGTAAAAATTCCAGAGCAAATTACCAACTGTTTTTCAGCAAACTCGGCGGTCCTCTAGAAATCTAATCCCGTCCGAATGTGAATGTCTGTGTTTAGCGAAAATGTTTTTCCGAAACACGTTTTTTTTGTGTGTTTTGGTCAATGTGAACTACCCTACAATCACTAGCGCGCAGGTATTCGAGTTTCATATGACCATACGCAATCCCTGAATCCTCAACACGTGGTCTTGTGCAATGCCCACATGTAAAACACAGACACGCCTACCTCCGTAATAAACACAGATGTTAGTTCCGTCCAAATCCATACATGAAATGACAGACATCGGCTGAAAAAAATTCAAACTCAAATGTACCCCAGTAAAACTAGTCCTGTCCGAATAGTGCTATAGACAGGATACAAAGTCCCATTATATATTGACATAAACTCCTGATGCAAGCACCCACCCTAGACCTAGCCATATTATTCGGGATGTGCAGACCTCCCAGTATTCACAACACTCTATCTTAAACATCCACACAACACAAGCTGCTAATTCAATTCACCTTCCTGGCTTCATTCTACCCAAGTTTGATGGGGATAAGACTCTTGACCCAGAAGAATGGCTACAGTCTGTTTCTTTGTATAAAACGACACTGGGGTTGTCTGACTCTTGTTTTTTTCCTTGAGTTAATGAGACTGTTTGATAATGAGGCTCGGAAGTTACATTTACATTCATGGAGTAATTTTTTTTTCTGACAGGCATTCCTACCAACAGATATTGAAGAAACAATCTGGAGAGGGATTTTGGACAGAGTTCAAACAACAGAAGAACCACTGCCCACTTCGGTTACCCATCTCGTTACTGAATTTAAGCGTTTAAAGCAACCCCCATCATAGCAAGAACAAATTGAGGTAATCCGCCACCACGTCTCTGATCAGTATAGGTTAGCACTTCATGCAGCTGCTCCGACCACCCTGACAGAGTTACTTCTGACTGCTCATGATCTCTACTCTGCATTGGGACCTATTTCATCTGCCAGATAAGCTGCTACCCGACCAACTGCCCTACACCCAGACCTATAAATGCTTGACACCGGGGGTTACCACACGCAATTGTAAAACGAAGAGGCAGTCTACTAATATTGAATCTAGCGGGGGAATGGCAGTGGCTCTCGTGCCTTGTCAGGACATCTTGAAGACATCAGAAGGCTCCTGGAGCTCGACCACATACGTTTCAAAGATTTCGTGGGGCTAAGCAGCATACAGAGTCAAGCATGAGGAAACAACAGGCACAGGATTGTCATACTGTTAAATTGGTACAGAAAAACTCAGGCCCGGTAAGATCAAAGAAAAAGCCTCTGATGTCGATGATTGTTGTCAACAAGGTTTCACTGAAGGCCACTCTTGACACAGGTGCATCCATTTCAGCAGTGCATCCATGTTCATCCACTCTTGAACAGTGTGGAATAAAAGAGGAGGCTGTTCTCCCATGGAATTTTTGTACTCAACGCGGTACACCCCAGCTGGTGTTGTGTGGCTACCTGTTCTGTTACTGGGACACCTATTCGCACATTGATTTGCTGTGATTCCAGACCTATCTTGTCCCATTCTGTTAGGAATAGATTTCATGATTCAAGCAAAGGTACCTAAAACCAGTAATAGCGACTTACCCATGGGAGTTTGCAGTTGTCAATTTCATGGGTCCCCTTCCCCTTCCCTTCCCAACAGTGGTTGCAACACAAAAGTTAATCTCAGAGGTGTTTGCGAGACATGGGGTCTCAGATAGGAGTGACTAGTTTGTAAGTGATTTTTAGATTTTAATTGAAAGGTGTGCAACCTTGCTCTTTTTTTTTTTTGAGGATTTTTTTCCCCGATTTTTCTCCCTAATTTAGTTGGGTCCAATTTCTCCCCGTCACTAGGGGGCTCCCACATTAAGGCTGCTACTACTACCACTCAGCCGGGAGGGCCGAAGACTATCATGTGTTTCCTCCGAACCACGTGACGCCAGCCGACCGCATCTTTCCGAACTGCTCGCTCACGCACCGTTGGGGGCGGAGTAACACTCTGAGGACAGCTTCTGTTGCGTGAGCTCACAGACGCCCCTGATTGGCTGTAGTGATTAATGTGGAACTAATCCACATTAGCTCTGCGAGAGCTCGGCCAATCAGCTCTCTTTAGACCTCCGGCTGCGAGAGGTTACAGCATCACCTGGAATTCGAACCGGTGATCTCCGGATGATAGGGCGAGCACTGCACCACTGCGCCACTCAGAGGCCCCAACCTTGCTCATTAACTTAAATACTAGAGCAAAGTGATTTTCTAAGGTATAATTGCCATCCTTTCCTAAGGTCTGTGTTGAATTTAAGGGTTGGTTATTTAAGGGTAAATTATTTGAATTTTGAAGGTGGATATTATTGAAAGTGTTCAAGTCTTATAGTGACCTTGTTTGTTTCAAAGGTAATATGTCTCTGAGTTCCTTTATGACATACATACATTCTGAAAGAGTTAAAGTGCAAAAAAAATGTTAATTTGATAAAAATGACATATGAAAGACTGCTGTTTTGAATTGTTGAATTATAATCAGGTAGAACAGGCAAATGTATTAGTGGCATCACTGTGGTATTATTTTGTATCTTTTCTTACTTTATGTAAACCTTTTTCTGACTGCTGCTGTACAGACACTTGTGCGGTAATAAGGTTCCTTTTTGTTTTTTTCTGTCTGAAGGCAGCCCTCATTTTAAGTGGGGAGATATGTAATAATCAGCCAATAGGTGATTGTGTTATTGACCCCCTTTTCCCCAACCCCTTTTTTCTTTTTTTCTCTCTCTCTGATGCACCTTACGATGAATGGCTGCTCATTATTTGCGTAACGGCTATTCATGGAAATATGTGGATTTATACTTGCTGACAAGTGTTAAGCCTGGTAACCAACCGTGAACTATAGTGTCTTCAGTAAATAAATGAAAAAAAAGCAGTATTTTCTCCAAGTTCAACAGAGTTGTCTTTGTTTTTCAACGCATGTTGAGGATAACTATATTGAATCCTTACACAGGTCACAAGCTGTTAAAACTCTACCAAGGCTCACGCTCAGCCTATGACTATGCCATAGAGTTCCAGAACCTAGCTCTCTCCAGCGGGTGGAATGGTCGCGCCTGCTAAGCTCCAAGCAGTCACGAACTGGCCCACACCCACCACAGGGCAGGAACTTCAGAGATTCTTGGGATTCACCAACTTTTTTTCTGTTGGGAAATGAACACTAAAAAGCCTCAAGAAAGTCAAGAAACGGTTCACATCTGCCCCAATCCTGACCATTCCAGATCCATCACATCAGTTTGTCATGAAAGTCGACACCTCCAGCACAGGAGGTGTACTTTCCCGGAGAGCTGCGCAGGACAACGAGTTATACCCTTGCCCTTTCTTCTCACACAGCTTAACCTCTGCCGAGGTGAACTATGGCATCGGCAATCAACAACTTCTGGCTATCAAGCTGGCCCTGGAAATGTAGAGACACTGATGAAATCCCATTTATGGTCAACGACAATAAACTGGAATACCTACAGAATGCCAAGAGGCTAAATCTCGCCAGGCTCGGTTGTCACTGTTCTGCGGCAGGTTCAACTTCATCCTCTCCTATCGTCCTGGGTCAAAGAACTCCAAGCCAGATGCGCTCTCCAGGCAGTTTTCGCCTACTCACGACTCCACTGCCGACATCCCGTCATGCTTGCTCACAGCAGCCAAGCTTGATATCGAGACCAAGGTCTAGCAAGCCCTGTCTCATGAAACTGGGCCAAGTAACATGCCTCCTAAAAGCCTTTTTGTTCCTCTTCCTCTATGCTCTCAGTTATGGAATGGGCACACAGTTCCAAGCTATCCTGCCATCCTGGTTCAGCTCGAACTCTGTCCCAAGTTCAACAACATTTCTGAACGCCCACGATAAAGGAGGGCCCTTCCAGCTACATGGCGGCATGTGACATCTGCGCTAGGTGAAAACATAACAATAATCCCATCCCGTCCATGGTCCAACATTGCCCTGGACTTACCCTCCTCCAATAGCCACTCATGCATCATGACCGTAGTGAATCGGTTCTCTAAAGTCACCTATTTCACTCCTCCACCCAAACTATCCCATCTGTCAAGGAGACAACCGACTTCATGATAATGCATGTTCTCAGGCTGCACAGCCTCCCCAAAGACAATGTCTCTACGTGGGCCCCAGTTCACCTCACGGATTTGGAAGGCATTTTGCAGACTCATTGGAGCCTCCCCCAGTCTGTCCTCAGGTTTTCACCCCCAGTCCAAGGGCCAGACCGAAGGAAAGAATCAGTCTTTCTTTCAGTCCCTCGAGGTAGCCCTCAGGGGCATGGCTTCCAGAGATGTCGCCTCTTGGAGCAAGTTCCTGCCCTGGGTTGAGTACGCCCACAACTCCCAGGTATGATTATCTACTGGTTTGTCTCCCTTCCAGTGCTACCTGGGGTATCAACCGCCCTTGTTTCTGTCTCAGGAGGAGGAGGAGGTCAGTGTCCCGTCTGCCCAAGCCTTTGTCCGACGCTGCAGAAGGACCTGGCTTCAAGCAAAGAGAACGCTGTTACACGTCAGCAGAAGGTACAAGAGACATGCCAACCACAGGTGCTCTCAAGATCCTAAGTTCAGGGTGGGGCGGAGAGTCATGCTCGCCGCCAGAGACATCCCCTTAAAGACCACCTGCCACAAACCCCCCCCCCTTACCTCAGCCTCTTCACCATCAGCTAGAAGCATGTAGCTAGGAGTGATCACACTGTAACTTTAGATGGCCTTTCTGTTCCATCAAGTGCAACAGTAAAAGACCTTGGTGTGATTATGGATTCTAGCCTTTCGTTTGAAGCACATGTAGATAATATTACCAGGATAGCTTTCTTTCACCTTAGAAATATTGCTTCAGTTGGTGCAGAATGCAGCAGCGAGGGTCCTCACTAGAACCAGAAGATACGAGCACATCACCCCTATCTTATCTACACTGCATTGGCTTCCTGTGAAATTTCGCATCGATTTTAAGATACTACTTTTGACATTTAAAGCACTAAACGGTCTCGCGCCGCTGTATCTGAGTGAACTGTTAGTGTCTTACGATCCGCCACGCCTACTTCCATCAAAGGATGCAGGCGGCCGGTCAGTACCACGTATTATTAAAACTACAGCAGGGGGCGGAGCTTTTTCTTACAAAGCCCCAAAGTTATGGAATAGTCTTCCTATTAATGTTCGGGACTCAGACACAGTCTCAGTGTTTAAGTCTAGGCTAAAAACTTATTTATTTAGCCAAGCATTTTTGTAAATAGATTAGCCTTAGGTAAAGGAGCAGATCTGGGGGACTCATGGACGTAGAGTATCTGGTGAACTGGTATGTTTAGATGCTGTCCTCCCCACTCTCATTGTTCACTCAGGTTTGTTGACGGTGAGGTGATTGGTTGCTTTACATCTCAGGGAGCCCTCATGTTTGTGTTTCCTTCTGGCTCTCCCTTTTAGTTATGCTGTTATAGTTAGTCCTGCCGGAGTCCCTGCTTGCACTTTGCACTAATATACATTCAT
>JAAGKR010013770.1:0-13208 GCA_011419295.1 Clarias macrocephalus
GTGTGTGTGTGTGTGTGTGTGTGTGTGTGTGTGTGTGTGTGTAGTGTGCCAGATAAACAGTTTGGACAACCGATGGGAGCACCTCGAGCACAGTACAGGTACAACACACACCTGTCTCTCTTTATCTCTCTCTCTCTCACACACACACACACACACACACACACACACACACACACACGAGAGTGGTTAAGCATTACCGTGTGTGTGTTCTTTTTCACAGTGTACCTGATAACACACGTCCTGCTTTTGACAGACCACCACCGGGGCCACAGTACAAGTACACACACACACACACACACACACACACACACACACACACACACACACACTCAGTTATATCTCTCAGGGCTAAGATGTACAGGTTTCTGTGCTTATTTTGACAGTGTAATAATGTGTGTGTGTGTGTGTGTGTGTGTGTGTGTGTGTGTCTGCCAGTCAGCCTCCCTTGTCCCCGACACTGAACGTACCTGACCGGACCAGACAGCAGCCCTACAGGTACTAAACACACAGCAGGTGACTTTATTAGTTTAATAAACTGAAACCAAGTCGAGCTGGGAGACACCACTGTGTGTGTGTGTGTGTGTGTGTGTGTGTGTGTGTGTTATAGCTACACAGGGGGCGGGGCTCCGGCTCAGGTGATGAGTAACCCGTACACTAGAGCGAGGAACCCGTATGAGGAGCCCAGTGTGTATACAGAACCGTCCAGCCCACCGGCTTCACCACACCCTTATGAGAATCAGGTCTCTGTCTCACACACACACACACACACACACACATACGAGGGTTGTTCACGTCAAAGCCGGACTTTTGATGAACACAGTCCTGAGAGTAAACACGCCCTTTACGTCTCTGTATAATCCCCTGATACACTGATGCACTTGTCCCAGTGTCTCACTAGTGCTCGGACACCATCAGGGGAGACAGTTCACTCAGTACGCCGGAGACACCATCGTCTGACTCACGTCTGAGACGCCGGCCTCCCAGGAACTCCTTGTGTAAATGTGTTGTATCGCGGTCAGGACTGTAGGGGGCGTGGCGATGTGGCGATGACTCCCTGACGAGTTCCCGCAGTGTGTGAGTGGTGTTGGTGAGTGAGTGTGTGTACAGGTCTCACACACACAGACGCGTCTCTCCCACAGTGATCAGGCGTTTCGCTCTCTGAATGTTCACGTGAACGACTGAAGTCTCTGTCAACATCAATCAGTTTTTATGTCACAAGTCCCGGTTTGTCCTGAACGGCCTTCGTACAGTCACGTGCAAAAGTTAGTTTTATTAATTGTATGTAAAAACATCATAAAGTCTGATCAAGCAGGTCTCAGTATTCGGTAAATACAACCACAGATAAACAACAATATGTAACTTTTCACTGTCTCATTAATTATTTAACAAAAATTAAGCCAAAAAATAAAAATAAAACATTAATCAGTAGCTTGTGGCTCCACCATTAGCAGCAATAACCTGAAGTCCTGGTTGACTTCATCAGGCTCTCACATGGTTCTGTCCCTCTCTTCTTTACCACATTGTTTATGCACAGCTCTCTTAAATTCCCACCACAGCGTTTCAGTCGGGTTGAGGTCTGGACTTTCACTCGTCATTCCAAAACCTTCTATTATTTTTCAGCCATTCTCATGTAGATTTATTGGTGATCTTCTAATCATTGTCCTGTTGAATGACCCAATTTTGACCAGGCTTTATCAGTTGGACAGACGGCCTCACTTTTACCTCTGGAATACAGACGAGTTCATGGTCGTCTCAGTTCCCAGGTCCTGTGGCTGCAAAAACAAGCCCAAATCATCACCCCTCCACCAGTGCTTAACAGTGGCTATGAGGTGTTTCTGCTGAAATTCTGTCTGGGTTTTGTCCAAACACGGTGGGACACTTTGGTCTCATCTGTCCACAGAACATGGTTCCAGAAGTCCTGTTGATTGTTCAGATGCAAACTGTACATATTCAGTCTCCTTCTATCTAATTTGCTGTCATGGACTTTAACATGTAAGATGCTCAGTGCGGCCTGTAGGGTCTGATATGTAGCTGGTGTTTTTTTTTTTTTTTTTTCTTTTTTTCTTTTTCTGAGCGTTGCACGATCTGACCTTGGGGTGAAGGTGCTTTCTCACTGTACTATGTTGAAATCCACCTGGCCGTAACTTATATCTCTTAAATTCTGTGGCGTCAGTAAGGGGGCACTTAGTATTGAACTTTTTTTTTTCTTTTGTTAAATCAACACTGGCACGGTATAAAAAGGTATATGTTGTTGTTGTTGGTCTGAGGTTTAATTTGCCAAATACTGAGACCTGCTACGATCACAAGATTTTAATTTAGTTTTTACACAAAAACACAGAATTAAAAGAGGGAGTACTAACTTTTACACGACTGTATATGTGTATAAATGTATAGTATCACAGTCAAGCACTAACTGCAAGTGTTTATTACAGATTGTTATATAATTTATATTTATGGTAATCTTTCAGAGGATGGCTCCGCCCCCTGGCCCACCCTACGGCGCTGCTGATTATCACAGTGCGTTTCCTCGGGCTCAGATCGGTCGGCAGTACTGACCTCACACACACACACACACACACACACACACCTCACCTCAGTGTGTTCCCGATGTCAGCACTTTAGGTTCAGTTAATGACTTCTATTTAATGATTAATAATTTCATGCTCGTTACACACACTCTAGTTTCAAATAGATTTTAAAAAGGTTTTATGAGTAAATATTTACTGTTTATGCTGTAAAGAAATAAAGCAGATGATTGAATGAAAAGAGTTTCTTTATTCATTATGTACACTCGGTCATTAGTCACATAACACTGCATTACGAACGGCATCTCAGCCTCGCTGCGGGGGCGGGGTCTAATAACCATACTCCTTTATAATCTGAGCCACTGTTTAATATTAATGAGGGGGCGGGGCTGGATGTGTCCAGATGTTCTTCAGTTGTGTCTCAGGATGAGGAGCTTAAACTACGTAATGATTCACCTGGGTCTAGAGGAAACTAAACTGCTTTCTCTCACACACACACACGCACATGAACCAATTAAAAAGGTTTATTTCATAATTGAGTGATTGTGTATAAGTCACTCCAGACAGCGTCTCTACTGCGTGTGTGTGTGCGCGTGTGTGTGTTCTAGCCCATGTTCTGGCGGTTGCCGTATCCTCGACGGTGTGTATCTTTCCAGTTATCCCAGTCTCTCGCTTTCTGTAAAGCTTCTTCGTCATCCTCTTCCTCTTTCCTCTCCTTCTCTTCTTTCTCTCGCTCCTCTGCATCCACACCTGCTGCGCGCGCACACACACACACACACACACACACACACCTTTAAAATTTGATAGCTCATTAGATAAGTGTCAATCAGTGACTGAAGGGAAGGGGGGGGGGCGTGTCCATCTAGTTTCTAGAGGTCTCAAAAAAGGGAGTCGGCCCAATATTAATAAAGAATTTTTAAAAAGTGTGTCCGTAATGAAGGGTGTGTGTGTGTGTACCTGTGCTCTGAGGGATGCCCTGGTCGGGTAAGCAGCCTCTCCTTCTGTGCTGTTCGTACCAGTCACTTACTGTCATGGTTGCAAGACTGGGATACCCTGCACCAAACACTCTGACACACACACACACACACACTTACTGATTTATAGAAATATCAGCAGTAAAACATAAAATCTGTAACCTCTATTTCTGACCTGACTCTTACTCTCAGCTGATGTGAGATCACCAGCTATTCTACATTCAGCATATTTTATGACAACACACACACACATACTTGGCCTGTGCTGCGTCTTTAGTGAGGATGAAGGGCTTCATTGGTGCTCGTCTTGGCTTCTGAACTGGAGCCTGAAACAAGAAGCAGAACGTTGATGAGCCTCTGAGTTCTCACTCTGCGGTCCTCACTATACGGTCCTCACTATACGGTCCTCACTATACGGTTCTCACTGCAGGGTTCTCACATGATTCTTCCAAACATCTCCAAACTCAATCACAATTTGTCTCATAAGATTTTTTTTTTTTAAGTGGTAAAGATGCTGTGTTCCAGCAGAAGCTACGGCTAAAACCTGACAGGAGCGAGACAGGAAGTGAAGTGAGCTCATGTCTCTACCTGTTTCCTCTCAGAATGTAAACAACCAGCTGTGGGGTTTAATTTATGAAGAGCCGAGTTAAACGAGCTGAAGAAGAGCGCATGTGGTTTCAGTGCCACACAAGCTACAGGACCTGATTGAGAGCAGGCATCATCCTGAGGATCTGCACTTCCTGGTCGATGGACTCGACTTCCTCCAGAGCGAGCGTGATCCACCGGCGCACCTGTAACAGATAAAACTCCCGCGTCACCTCCTCGTCCACAGAGCCTCCGTCCAGCAGCGCTCTGAGCTCCGCCAGCTTCTGCTCCGTCTGCTTCTGCTGCTTATACCTGACACACACACACACACACACATCATGAAAATGTCCTCCAGGATATAAAATGTCCCTGTGTGTGTGTGTGTGTGTGTGTGTGTGAGACCTGAGCCTAACTCACCTCTCGATTTTGGCCTGTCTCTGTGTTGCCATGGCGATGAGGTCAGGCTGGGCTTGGTGGGCGGGGCTCGGTGTGTCGGTCTCCGCCCCTGACGCCGTCTCCTCCTGCGTGGCCTGGGCGTCTCGGGGCATGTGGAACGAGCTGATGTTGTAATCTTTACAGCGCCTGAGGAAGTTCATGAGGTGAGCGCGCGCCGTCTGCACACGCTCCAACCGCTGAGCCACGCCCACCTGCTTCATCAGCAGCGCCGCCAGGAGCGCGGGTAACAACAGGAACTTCAGGTCCACTGTGGAGATCTCGTCCAGCTCCTCGTTACGGCTAACACACACACACACACACACACACACACACACACACACACACACACAGGTACCTCAGCATACAAACACCCGCCTTAATAACTGGAACTGGACAGAGAATTACGCAATCATTACCCAGGTGTTAGCCCCGCCCACTTTCCCACTGAAGGAGAGACATTGGTCCAGACATGTTCGTGCATCTGACAGACAGAATGCTGAAGACCAGGGCATTAGTGACGTCATGTTCGTGACGTCACGCTCAGCGAAACGACTCTGCTTCATTTGCCCCGCCCCTTCCGCCGCGTAGCACTACGTAACAATGCATCCCGGAAGTGTTCAGTCCCGAGTCCCGGCGCTCTGTGTGTGTGTGTGTGTGTGTTTACCTGAACAGGTCGAGCTGAGACACCATCCCCGCCGCCTCCTCCAGCTGGTTAATCCCGCGCTTTATCTTCACCTGCACGGAGTCGGAGTTTGTCGGCTCGTCGCTCTTCTCTAACTCCTCGTACAGCCTCCAGCCCGACTCTAATAAATCCGACAGTCTGGGCGGCGGGGCTCCGGGGGTCTGGACGCTCTCCTCCGCAGACGCCATGTTTAGCTCTCGCGCTGTTCGGCTCCAATTCGGCTTCCGTCTCTTCCGGTGTCCTGATGTAGCGCGCGCGCGCGAGATCTTCCTGCACCCCGCCGACTTCCTGTTTTAGTCTGACTGGATTCGGTTTAACCAAAGATCCGCAGTGTTCATGTATTAGTGTTTTAATGCTACCGTTTAATTCTATCTGCCACGTTTTTATTTGTATTTGATTTTTTCTTTATTCAATATAACAATGCAAACTTTTTTACTTAGGCGAATAGCACAGATACACAACGACTGGGACCTTCCGGGGTGCAGGATACAGCAGCAGGGCAGTTTTTTGCGGTGTCTCGTGAATGTACTTCCTGTTTTCGGCCAGTGGATGGCAGCAAAACGCATTTTAACAACTTTAACAAATTTTCCTCAAGACAAAGAAACAAGCACTATTCTGAGTTTAAATAATCAAGAAGTGTGTGTGTGGTGTGGGGGGCGGGTCTGCCCGCGGTCTGCAATGAATATTCGTCACTGGGTTAAGTGTGTGTCCACTCACACTTCCTTTCCTGCTAATCTGACTGGATCCTTAATACTCACCTCTGAACTTTCCACCTGGGCCATTAACTCTCTCTCACACACACACACTATATACACACACACAGCCGTGTATATATACACACATGGGTGATGTAAGTTTAGTTTTTGACCAGTTGAATTATGTGAGTGTGTGAGCTGATATTGTTAATCTTTCCTCTTTGTGAAAACTCAACAAGAATCATTAGCTTAAACACTGTAATCTCCCCTGACCTGTGTGTGTGTGTGTGTGTGTGTGTGTGTGTGTGTGTGTGTTGTCATTGTTATTTTATCCTGTGACACTGAGATAAGAATCAGGCAAATCCTGATGAGACAAAGGAATCTGCAGAACAGGCTCAGAGTGTGTGTGTGTGTGTGTGTGTGTGTGAATTGCTCACATCCCGAAAGTGTCTTTGATGCGAACACAATGGGATGAAGATTATTTACGGGCTAAGTTTCCCCAGGGTTTGGGCTGTGTGTTTCCGCTCAGTGATTGGTCAGTGCTGGTCATGTGATCAGTAACCAGCTGAAGAAAACACACACACACACACACACAATGGTGCTTTATATCATAAATACAGACACAGTTTATTTTACATCAGTGAGATACAAACACGATAAGCACACGTGTGTGGGGTCAGGAGCACAGATTACCCAGAATGCCCTGCTGCAATCTGACAGTCTCCTTCACAAAAAATGGCCGACTCACAGGAGCCAACAAAACACTCCACATTTCAACAGTCTCAGTGTTTAGGACGAGAGTGCGCGTGTGTGTGTTCGAGCTGAACTGCCGCGCTGAAACACACTCCTCCCCACGTACCCGGAGTGCACACGCAGGTCAAAGGTCAGACTGAGACTTTTCTCATCATTTTCCTCGAGTCCAGGCACACATATACACAAGCAAACACACACACACAAGGTAGTGCTTGTAGTGGGAGTCCATCTCTTTCTCTGCACTCGAGTGTGTGTCACTTGCAGACGTGTCTCTCGACAGTGTGTGAGCATTTCTTACAGGTGACGTAGCAGCACCAGTGGTACCTGCAGTGACATCGTTCCTCCACCTGCTCTGTATAGGTGTTGTAGCCCCGCCCACAACACATCAGGTTGCAACTGCCACTCCCACTCGACGTCTTATTACACTGCCTGTGGAGAGACGCACACACACACGTTAATATGATAGGATGAAAAGTGCGTCAGGTTGTTTGTGTGTGTGTGTGTGTGTGTATTATCACCTGTCAATGGTCCCGTATGAGCCATGCTTGGTGTTGGAGGTGCAGTAATCAGGTGAGCTGACCAGGTAAACCAGCTCAGTGTCCAGGACCGGTCTCACCTCCATGTCCCGGGGAACCAGATAGCGGCGTGTGCCCACCTGGCGCGACGTGACCTTGGTGGCCGACAGGTAACGGGCTTTGAGCTGAGCCGAGACGTGACCCACGTCCAAGAGTGACTTCCAGCACGTCTTCACCGAACACGAGCCTGAGACGCCGTGACACTTACACTTCGTCTCCAAAGAGTCCATCAGAGCCTGGGGGAGAGAGGGAAGGGTGGAGTGAGGGAGAAAGAAGGAACGAATAAGAGAGTGGAAGAGTGAGAGGGAACAGGAGAGTCAAGGAGTGAGAGATGGAGAGAAAACTGAGACTTGAAGCAAAACTAGACCCTTAGACTGCTGAGTGAAATGGCGGTTGCTATGGTAACAGTGATTACCTGTCGGCCCACGGCGTTGTTGTGCAGGTGCATGAGGCGGACGGCGGGGGAGGCGGAGCGTCGGCTGTTCAGCGTGGCATCGGAGAAGGCGGCACCCATCTGCAGTCCGAAGTGCAGATTATCGCCACACCCGCCCCAACGGAACTCCGGAGACGCCTGCTCCGCCGGGGGTGGAGCACATGAACAACTGGGCAACTCGCCAGAGGAACATGCGCGGGAAATGGTGTGACTGAGAACTGCCGCGGAGAGAGAGAAGACGAACGCAGACTCACGTGTACCTGCAACACGGAGAGAGAGAGAATAAATGTTTAAATGTGGGCGTGTCCTAAATCATCAATAGTGTAGAATAATATACAACAGAATGTTTGTGCACAAGTGTCTCACCCTTGGCCAGGTCAGGGCTGAAGTGCGGTGCGCGCTCCACAGACGAGCAGTTCCAGCGCATGTCCCTGAAGGTGTGTGTGCAGGACGTCTTGGTGAGCTCGGCCGCTCGCACCACGCTGCGCATCAGCTCCAGGTTCCTCCTGCACAACTGCTGCTGGTCCGGCACAAGCGCATGCAGCAAGCGGCAGTGCTGCGTCTCGTTCCACCCCACTGAGCTGCCGTTCACCGTCAGACCCCTACACACACACACACACACACACACACACACACACACACACACACACACCTGCTTTAATACATCACAGATGTACACTTTAGAATATTTGCACTTGAGCTGGAGCAAGATGAAGATGGGAAGAGTGAAGAGGAGGATGGAGGTGAAGCCTGGGAAGGTGAAAGAGGAAAAGGAGGACGATGAGGATGAAAAATAAGATGATGAGGATGAGGAGGGTGGGGTGTCTGTAGGTCACATGGTGCGTCTGACAGCTTACTAATCTCTCGGACTCTGAATAAAGTGTTAATAAACTACAGTTACACCTGATCTGATCTCTGTGTAACACTTCATGCTAACCTGAGCTCCTCGCTAGTTTTAAAACCTAACCAAAGCCGCAGGAATAAAGGATATGTAACGAGACACACTCACACACACACTGACGCTAACTCTTAACAGCCTTTCTCCCCTAATGACCTTTGACCTTTCTGCGGATGAATCTAAAGTCGTCCTGACCAAAGAGTGTGTAGTTTTTTATAGCTCCGGCAGATGGTAACCTTTGACCTCTGATCTGTGCTGCACAGCACTAACCCTGTGTGTGTGTGTGGCATTTAGACTTTTTTTACACACACCACTAGGAAAAAATTCCGTTTACAAGGTTTGGAATTCCATTGTCATTTTGGCCACGCCCCCTGCCCGAGCCCGATCCTGCTGTCGCTCTTGACTCTCACGGGTTTAACTCCAGCGTCTCGGGGACGTGAGAATAAAGTTCACACACACACTGTACAGAAACACACTTTCCTGACACACACACTAGCGTACCTAGCACAATGTTAACACAAAGTTTTCCAAACAATACCCCGTATTTCCACACTGAGACACACAGCTCGATCAACCAGAGACCGGAATCAGGCGGTTTTCAGTTTGATCAGAACGTTCACGCAGAAACTGAACTGATTCTGTAACGAGCGCAGAAGCTTCCGAGCGGCGCAACAAAAACGCATTTTTATGGCGTCACGTTATGGAGAATCGCTCGTATGTTAAAAACCTCTGATCTGCCTTTTTCTCCAATTAGTTAGTCTCAAACACACTCATTACACACACACACACACACACTTACTCCAGTCTCACAACACCGCAAATTAGTTGCTCGCAAATTTGGAGGCGTTTGAGGAGGTAAACGTCGCCATTCCGTCCATCATACAGGTGGAGTCAAACCGTTAGCATCCCGTGTGGTAGGAGAGAATTATTCACCGAGTTTGTTTAGAAATAATAATTATGGCAGATGACATAATTGTAATAGAATTAGAAGAAATATCATATAAACCCATAATACTGATAGAACCTCAATAGAATCTGATCAGCACTGAGGTCTGGTGATTAACACGGAATCACGCGCGCCCTGGTGTTTCCCCTCCCCGTCACACAACCTGCAGCGTTGGTGATTCATGTAGCGTACAGCTCCGTATCACAATAGAGATGTTTATGTGATTAATCGCACAGCTCGAACACGCGGCCAGACTCTAAACTAGGCCAGAACTAAAGACGGAGACAGTTTAAACCGGCAGCTTCCGGGGTTTTCCATCTGTGTGAGTTTGTCCAAAACAAATCCAAACTTTGTTCCCTCTGAGACTGCAGCGTTCCCTTTCTCCAGGTCAGATGTTCCCCATCACACACACACACACACACACACACACTGAGCAGGTTCCAGCATTACAGCCCTGACACACACACACACACATACACACACACACACACCTGGATGCTCTGACCCTCACATTACTGTTAAATCATGATAACCCAGAGTGTGTGTGCAGTGACACACACACACACACACACACACAGCTCGTCCTCTTACAGCCAGGAGATCCCCGCGGTCAGGCGCGCGCTCGTCAAGAGCAGCAGTGACGTCATCAGCAGGCCCTTCATCTCTGTGTCGGCTTTATATCCAGTTATATAAGCGGTTATGATCGTCCCGAGTGTGTGTGTGTGTGTGTGTGTGTGTGTGTGATCCACTGGAGCGCTTCTACACACAGCCCACAGCAGCGCAGGGATTTACAGGGACAGCGCGCGCGCGGGGGGTCGCATTTATACCCCCCAAACACCCCGGGGCAGCGCGCGGCCACACCCCCTCACCCTCAGCCTAAAGGTCACGTGAGGGCAGGGGCATCATCATCATCATCATCATCATCGTAAATAATTTGGAGAGTCAGATCATTATTGCTGTTGCTCCTCTTCTTCTTCTTCTTCTTATTATTATTATTATTATTATTATTATTATATTCGAAATTTATTGTCAAGTAAAAAAAAAGATTCTAAAACAATGCTAATTTAAAAAAAGTAATAGTATTATTATTTTTTACTATCGACTATAACAACAACAATAATAAATAATAATAAATAAATAAATAATAAATAATAACTGATATTATTATTCATATTATTATTATATGAAATAATAATAAAATATAATGACAATATCATTACACTTTAAAAATAATTTAGCACTTTTGTGTTCCATAAATACAATAAAAATAATATTAATGAGAAGAAAAAGATGAAGAAGCAGAAGAAGAGTAATTATCAGACTCTCTAATTATTATTATTATAATATATTATTATTATTATTATAGTGAATGGATAATACTATCATTACACTCATTTAATAATAAAATAACTTTAGGTTTCAGGATCTCTTTACGGTTCTGGATGGATGTTTTTTTTTTTACTTGACAGTAAATAAATACATTAAAGGACAATATTAAGAGTTAAACGCGAGTCCTGCACGGGCACAGGATGCGCGCGCGCGTGTGTAATAAAGTGTCTCCTGATGTTTATAATAAACACCTTATAATATAGACGCTTAAACCTCCCTCCCTCCCTCCCTCCCTGTGTGTGTGTGTGTGTGTGTTTCCAGCCGAGTCTTTTGAAGATTTTCTCTCTTTTCTTCCTTTTGAAACCGGATCAACACGCCGCTGATTTGCATGAGAAGCGCGCGCAGCCGTTAATCCGGATTGGGCCTAATTAACATCAGCGGGTTTAATTACAGACAGGTAGCGCAGGAAACACACACACACACACACACACTGCAGTGTGGAGGAAGGACCCTCAGTCCACAGTGTGTGTGTGTGTGTGTGTGTGTGTGTGTGAATGATATGAACATTACAGCGTTTATTTCAATACATGACGAATTAAACGCTACACACACACACACACACACACACGTCACATCACGTGTTCCTTCAGTAATCAGAGCTCCACAGTCACGTGACCCTCTCACAGAACCGCGCGCGCGCGTGTGTGTGTGTGTGTGTGTGTGTGATCATTGTACAGAAACGATGGAGTTTAGATGATAAACTCTCCCGAAATCTACTTCTTCTTTCACAGCCTGAACTTCAAGAGCAATAACCTACATTTAACCTTCATAAATGCACAGACAGTAGAGCTTAATGCATTTTATTATTTACATTAAATACCTGCTTTTACTTCTCTTACCAATGAGGTTAACACCAATTCAAATTTAGAGAAAATCATAACTATTTACAAAATTCCTTCCACGTGTAAAGTCACATGGTTTTCAGTTCATTATCAGAGGTAATCAGTTTTATGTCCACTTTTACACAGTTATAATTATAAAATGAGTAACACCAATGACGGATCGCAAAAGTTGCAAAATAAATGATGACAATTTTAAATAAATCAAGCGAGACATCTGACAGTTTTTGTGTTTAGCGCTTTTTACTTAGTAACCTCTGATGCAGGAACATTTCAAATTGTCAAACGTATTTCAAAATAAAACTCTATTTGTGTAACAGTAACACCAATGACATAGTTGGGTCACTAATATTAATTGCATATTATTAATTATAATCAATTATTGTTTCATGATTTTATTGTTTAGTAACAATACTAAATAAAATATTGAAGTTCTTGTGAAAAAAATATCTTTCGATGAAAATTATAAACAGTCCAATTCCCATGTATGATCATAGTTACAAGACATTTCCTTGAACTTGGCCTTTAAAAAATACTATATTTTTGGAAGATATAGAAGTAATGTTATGTTTGTTTAAATGATTTTGTCATCAGCAAAACCAAGTGACAGCATTTTCCACCATTTTTGCAAAATGGCCCATATGTAAAACACACACACACACACACACACACACACACACACACACACACACACACACACACACACACAAAGCAACTTTAATTTATAACATACATAGCTGTTTATCTGTGGCCAAAAACATACAAAAACACAACAAATGAAATTATAATATTACGATAAAAAATACAACAAAACGAATTTGCAATAAAAATACAATTTAGGCTACAAATTAGGTTACACAATAAAATAAAATACATTGAATAAAAATATAAATAAAATTATAATTAGTTTTCATTAGTTTTGCTGCAATTGCACTGAGGCTGACATTATGCCTGGTGTGAGTTACTGTACATGTGGAACAGAGTGTGTGGAGCTATACACACTCTAACACAGCTATACACACTCTAACACAGCTATACACACTCTAACACTGCTATACACACAGCTATACACACTCTAACACACTCTAACACACTATAACACAGCTATACACACTCTAACACAGCTATACACACAGCTATACACACTCTAACACAGCTATACACACTCTAACACACAGCTATACACACAGCTATACACACTCTAACACAGCTATACACACTCTATACACAGCTCTAACACAGCTATACACACTCTAACACAGCTATACACACTCTAACACTGCTATACACACAGCTATACACACTCTAACACAGCTATACACACTCTAACACAGCTATACACACTCTAACACTGCTATACACACAGCTATACACACTCTAACACAGCTATACACACTCTAACACACAGCTATACACACAGCTAACACAGCTATACACACTCTAACACAGCTATACACACTCTAACACTGCTATACACAC
>JAAGKR010013771.1:0-13205 GCA_011419295.1 Clarias macrocephalus
ATATAATCCCCTGCTACACTAATGCACTTTTCCCAGTGAGTTTTCTCAATATTCCAGAGCCATGATCGGACTGCCTGCTTCAGGACTGAAACGCTGGCCTCCCAGGAACTCCTTCAAATGGCCCAAACATGCGGCATGGAGCGAGGTCAGGACTGTTTGAGTGATGAGGCGATAACTCCTAGCCGAGTTCCTGTAATGTGCAAGTGGTGCTGGCGAATGATTGTGTGTACAGTTCCCACAAACAGGTGCATCTCTTACTCAAGTTGGCGACAAATTATCTGTCGATTTTTAAGGACCCGGTGATCCACTCGCTGAATGTTCACAGGGAACCTGAATCACAAGCCACCTCGTCCAGGATCATCATTCGCAGATGTACAGGCTTATTTAAAATGGTGGCACCATTAAACTTTTTTTTTTACTGCGGCTAAGAGTCTCCTCACTGTACTGTGCTAGAAGTCTTCAGTAAATGTCAAACGGTTAGAATCCATTCATTAAGAATTTCATAAAAAGTCCTGGTTTTACTTGAACAGCCCACACACACACATATATATATATATATATATATATATATTTTTTTTTTTTTTTTTACTGTAGTTTCTTAATAGAATTTTCTTTGTGCATTTGTTGTATGTTATAAATGCACACATTCTTTGTTCATATTAAGTGTGTACATTTGAAATGCAAGTACGTATATTAAACGTGTCCAAATACCTTTCCCTCTTCGCGACTTCAGTTGTTACACAAAACACACACAGAAACAATCAATCTCAGGCGCTCCATCTACACAACACATTTCCCTGCAGCAATTTTAGCTCGTCTCTTCAGCAGTTTTCCCTGATTGCAAATTGCGAATGCTTTTTTTTTTTTTTTTTTTTTTAAGACGTGTCTAGCTTCCATGGACTGGTTTTTGTGTTTTTGTTTAAAAGCGATGAAGTGAGAATTAATGCTGTGCTATGGCAGAGAATTTCATGTGACTGTCGACACTCAGCATTTTTCAAACCTAGATTCATTAATCTACATTCATTAAAATAGTCAAATTGAGCTAATTGCAAATAATTAAAGACTGTTTTTGCTGCCCTGGCAAACGTAGATGTTTGAGAAGTTGCACAGCGTGCAGATTGAGGAAAGTTCCCAGCCTTGCAGAGTAATCTACATGGAGTAATTATTAGTGGAAGTTTAAGAAGGAGAAGAGGCTGTCTTTATTTTAGGGCTGGATGAACAAATTACAGTATATATAATGTATTTATATGTAAAATACATTTATTCTTTATGTAAGATGGATAAAGGTGTTTTAAAAAACGTTATACACAAAAGGTTGTAGTTAAATAAGCCAACACTTAAGGGATATAATTACTGCAGTGATTAATATTTCTCAGCTGGCAACAACTCTTTTAACCCTTATTGACACACTTCTCATTTCTTAAACAACCATGTCAGAAGACGTACTTCATGGCTGCTGAAAAGATGCTACTATACCGTGTTTCACAAGGGTCAAAGTGCTGTCCTGCGCCAAGCAAAGCCAACAACTAAGGAGATTTGAAATGACCGGAACTGGGTTAATAATTGTCCAACACATTATTAAAACCTGGAAAGACAACACTGAAGTGCCAACTTCATGGAATTAATGGGGCCAGAAACAAATCATAGAAAGAGATCATTTAACCCTTGGTGAAGTTGCATCATAATACAAATGGGCAGTAGAAATCCAAGCTATGATAAATAGAGAAAGTAAGAGCATTTCCACAAACAATGTTCTAAGAGGTCACAGGAATGGGACTTTGGATTGGACTAAGATTGGACTTTGGAGCAATTGAAAAAGATCATGAGGTCCGATGAGTCAAGATTGAGTCTATTTCAGAGAGATGGGTGCGTCAGGGTAAGAAGGGAAGTGCGATACACCCATCATGCATAGTGTCCACTGTACAAGCCTTTGAAGGCAGTGTTATGATCTGGTATTGCTTCAGTTGCTCAGGTCTAGACTCAGCAATAAAATGAATTCATTCAGCAATTCAGCTGATAAACTGAATGTACTGAATGATCAGGGTATATGGCCATATTCTGGTACTCCAATTGCAAAAGAGTGCTTCTTGGAGCTTGAGGGGTCATTTTTCGCAATTGAATTGGCCACCACATTATCCAAACTTTAACCTCATTGAAAGTCCTTGAGGTGTGCTGGGGAAAATGTTACAGAGTGGTCCGATTTTTTGTCATTGATACAAGAAACATTCTGACAATGCAATAAATGTAGCAGAAACATGTTTTTTTTTTTAATATAAAAGCACATTTGTGTCTGTTTTGGTGTATAATGTAATGCCTTGGTTGAGCCACTTGGGGCAGCAGCAGCTCCATGTTTTCTTGTCCAACAGCACCAAAAGTGCAGCACTTTTATAGTTTACCTTGCGTTAATATGCTAGTAGTAGCAGTAAAAATAGTTTGTAGAAATAGTTAAAAGGTTAAAGTTAAAAATAATCTGATCAGTTTTAATGCAAACAGTTATATTATTATTATTATTTCAGGTTGAAGCCCAAGTACATCTCTGCCTGTCTTTCTGTACTTCAGAACTCTTAATACAAAGAAATAAAATTTTGTAAGGTGGGGTATCTTATGCCTTGTTTACAGTAAGTTCTACTTCTCTCATCGTCAGCCAAATACATACCTGTTCGTTAATAGGAGAGTAAATCACTTGAGAAACTAGATTGGATAAATAAAGATTAAGTTTTGTCTTAAAATGATTGCATCTTGTTAAAATTCACTTACACCACCTTCAGTGCTGTTTATATGCACTAAACCCAGTACAAATATTCAGTTTAGCTTTTCTAATTCATATCTACTGGTGCAGGTGTTTGTTTACATTGAGCAAGTAGCTTATGTTAAAATAGATTTGTAGCCCAGTCTAAATACTAGCAACACGGGATGGGTGCTACAGATTATTAAATCCAGCACATAACTCTTCATAACATCACTTTTAACATCTCAACATTTTGGTTTCACTTATGGTGCAGGTTAAACTTCAGGCAGATCTCCAAGTAATGCGAAAGCGCAATAAAATTCTGCCCAGCAGTCGATTTACGACGAGCCCACAGTTCCATGCAGTACGCTGTCAAAACTTTTATAATCTGGCACAAGACTGCTCATAACTTCTTTTCTACTCAACATTTTGATTTCATTTATTGTGCAGGTTTAACTTTAGACAAATACCTAGGGACTGGCAAAGTTCCATTAAATTCTGTCCAACCAGTTTTGTGTGATGCTGTGACAAAATCTGGCTGGACAGACATACAGACAGACATACAGAGACTGATTTTGGGTCCTCCAATGTACTGCAAGTTCTGACCAATGTACAGAGATAAAAACTTTCTTAAGTTTCATGTGTTGGATTTGACCTAGTTAACATTAACAATCAGGAAGCTCCATATAATTTACTACAGTTTATACATTTAATATATGTTTAAATTAAGAGACTTCATTGTCCTGTAGTGTTATGTGAAACAAACACCTTATCACTTGTTATTTAAACAAGTTATTGCAATAGGGGAAATCCATTGGATTAGATTCATCCTGGTAAGTCTGTGAAGTTCAGCAAAATATGAAGTTGTTAAATGTTACATTTGCGTTGAGACAAATATTTGATTATTCATTTATTACATCACTGAAATTTTAGTTTTCAATTTGCAAAATTTCCGATAACATTTCTATCGCACTCGTATTTCCTTAAACCGTCCTGATACTATTCTAT
This sequence comes from Clarias macrocephalus, assembly GCA_011419295.1. Taxonomy (NCBI): domain Eukaryota; kingdom Metazoa; phylum Chordata; class Actinopteri; order Siluriformes; family Clariidae; genus Clarias; species Clarias macrocephalus. The sequence continues at coordinate 3,737 of JAAGKR010013771.1, forward strand.
CGATAGCGGTTTAGCGCCAAGCTAGGTGCTTGCTATGCCAGTTCTCTTCTCTCATCCGCTCTCCTTTTAAAGCAGGTGTCACTGTTGGAAACTTTGATGAGAGGATGAAGTAGAATTATCTTTGTAGGCACAAAAAAAAAAAAAAAAAAAAAAAAAAAAACCCACTGAGGGTGAACTGCGGCAACAGCAATCACCTCAGCGTGCGTTCTCTCCTACCAGTCTAATATCAGCGCGGAAAAGTAGCATAAGTTGATGTACAATCTCTCTCTCTAGTCTATCTGTCATGCTAACCTACTGTAGCTTAGCGGCGCAGCGCTCAGTCTGTCCGTGTTCTGCTTCCTCGCCAGCTACTCAGCACTTCCAGTATATTTGCACACATGCCCTTATACTAAAGTTGTTTTTCGAGAGAAACCTCTTCTCTACCAAAACTTTTCAAAGACAAAGTGTCACAGCAGCAGCGGCGACACAAACCACCAGCATCTCAGGTTCTCTCAGTCGCCATCATGAGTGCGCTTTCAGAGTCTGTAGAGACTGCACGAGTTTCCTATCAGAGTTGAGTTTAGTGGGAGACGATACTCGTGTCCAATTTCCTTGCGTGTTTGCATTCTTACACTTTCACTTTTGATTTAAACTCGGGCGACACGCTGCGCAAACAGTCATAAAAATGCAGCTTCTCGCAATCGTCCTGATCCATGATGTGCAACTCGCGCCGCGCTCGATGCTGAGGAACTTTAACGGCTAGTCAAAATGGGGTCAATCCTGGTAAACCGCAGAGACGTGGGGTTAAAAAAAAAGAAATCCAAAAAAGGAAATTGTGAAAAAATGCTGATACACGTAATGGGTCAAAATACATCATCGCCACGGAGACATCACATTAACCGCGATATTCATGTAAAACTAACAAATCTATCAACAACATTGCAATCGGAAGGTTTATGTTAGATAGATGTGGGAACGTTAAATTATCGTGGGAAAAATTATTTCCCCTTTTCATGGATGGATTTTCTTTTTGAAGTAAAACAGCACCAGTGAGCTCATTATATTTCATTTGTTGATAGTTATTGGTTGTTTGTTCAAAATTTCTATGCATTTTGAATTGTTTGGTGGTTTAGGTCTCCTTCATATGCATGTTTCCCCCCGTTTTTTATTTTCTTCATATATTCTTTGGACTATAAATAACTGTAGTGCTATTTGGTAGTTAGTACCGGAGCACACCTTTATCAGGTACATATGTACATACTGTATGCAGGGTTATTACATGACTCTTAATACTTGCAGTGTTTTCCATATTGCCATTATGTTTTTAACTGATATAAAAAAAAGGAAGAATTAATTAATTCACCAGCAAGGAATAAAGCTTGTTTATGTTTAATATTTATATGTTTAGAGCCTACATACCTACTGTATATTAAAATACCTTTAATAATAAACAGATGAGTACAGTAGTGGCTCATGTTGCATGGTTTCGAGGAAGCTTATAGCTGTGAAGCTCAAGGAAACGCTCATGTCTGAAAGGCATGCTACCGCTACAGATTTACATGCATAATTTGTATTTCTGTGAAGATGCATCGCAAGAATGTTCAATGTTAAAAGTGCTAAACAAATCAAATGTATTCATAATTTAATTTCATTGTATGAAATGGAGTGCGTTTGTGTTCCTGCTCGGATGTATACAAGTTATGAACATAACTTACCTGGACATGAACATCACAGATTGTCAAAACGCATAAATCGCCATGTCATATTGAGCGATTTTCACAGGTGAGACGCAAGTGCTCTGACTGAGTGTGACATCTGGGGGGGGAACCTTATAATCTTGACTTCTGTTTGTGCTTGACTGATCGACAGGGAAATACCGTTGTGTACGAATGGGAACATTGTTTTCGTTTCATTGTAACCCATGCAGAAACCAAACATTACATTCGTGAAGACTTTTAAAACAACTCGCTTCTAAAACTCGATGTGAACTGTTTTTCGTCGAGAACAGCAAAGGGTAGAAATGAATTGGAGGTAAACTATTGGAGGGAATTTAGAGCGACATAATTTACAGTAGTTAAAAACAAGATGAAGTTGAAAATATTTCGTTATGAGGGGCGTTCAAGTCAAACAGGGACTTTTCATGGTACAGCAAAACAGAACACAGTTATGAGAGTAAAAACTCCTCTTATTTCTTTATACAGTGCCCTGCTACACTAATGCACTTATCCCAGTGTTTCACTAGGGTTTGTACACCATCAAGGTAGAAAGTTCTCATTACAACCGAGCTTTTCTTGGACTGCCTGTCTGGCCTCCCAGGAATTCCTTTAACAGCCCAAACATGTGGAAATGGCTTTGAGCGAAGTCAGGACTGGACAGGGGATGTGGCAGTAACTCCTAACCGAGTTGCTGTAACATCCAAGTGGTGATGGTGAATGATTGCGTGTACAGTTCTTACTGACAGATGCGTCTCTTGCGCAGTTATCTGTCATTTATTATTAAAGCTCAGGCGTTCCCATCACTGGAACAAATGCAGTGCGCTCTGAACCATCTCTGGTTACTGCGGCAAAGAGTCTCATCACCGTCCTGTGTGCCTTCGTTCGCGAGAAATGGTAAGTCCCAGATTGACTTGAACGCACCTCTTTTTAGAAATCTGCTCCCGCATATGCGGAATTTAAATCGCACTCCATCCTTTGGTTGAGTTTATTTTAGGCAGATGTGACCACAGCACTCTCGAAGTGGTCTTACCTGACAGGCGTTCCAGAGACTCTCAGCTAGGCGGACGATGCGGGAAAGCACAAGTTTAACCAGTAGAGGTCTGAGCGCGCTGGCGCCTCCTAGGCAGATCAGACACTCTGTCAGATTGTCCTGCATGGCAAACTGCAGGGAAAAACGAGACAAAACAAGACAGATTTGACCTCCCTGAAACGACAAGTCACAGAGAAACAGCTCAACACTGAACCGGTTATGAATCATGTAGAAAAATGAAAAGAAAAAAAAAAAGAAAGTCAATTATTGCAATGTGACAAATATGCTTTCCACATGCCTATAGCCGTATGGAAGCGGCTGCGTGAATGCAGGCGCGCCGGCTTACGTAGAACCTATCTGAATCATTTCTCTCTGAAGCATTAGATCTGTCATGAATACCACTTCCAACCATAGCAAAAGGCTACATTTATTTTTTTCTATGCATTTTAAAACAGGCCATTCTCTGAGCTATTAGTTGCCCATGGCGCCATTCAGAAACGAGCTAGGAGAGAAAGAGTGAGATTCTGCATATAAAAAAAACTCAAAGGTTTGTGGCAGCCGTAAATGCAGCGGGGGTAAAATCGACGCCGCGGACTGAGCACCTGAGAGGCGATAAGAAGCCGTTCGATTTCCTATTGAGCAAACAGGGACGGCTGATGATGGCGAGGGAAAAAAAAGGGGGGCTTACGTAACAGGTACTGAAAACATTGCAATGCTCGTGTGTCTTAACAAATTTTTTGTTTCTTTTTTACATATAAAACTCAACATAACACAGCAGTGAGTTTTCTGAGACTGAGGCTAAAGTGGCTTTTAAAGGTCACAGCTCGAACTTGTACAAAAAGGCCAAACCACCTACAGGCATACAATGGGTGCTAATTATAGGACGTTTATTTAATACTAGATGCGCCTGGAATTTAATTGCACGCCCATGAGCGCGTTTAAAAAATATATATACGGTTGAATTTTGGAAGGAACAAAAATTTTTTTTGTCTTGATGAAATGAACATGTGAGAACACGTGCGTTTATTAATTAGATTTCAATTGCGCACTCATAAGCGTGTATTAAAAAACATACAGCGCCATCTAATTATTTTTTCAAGGTCGTTTTTTTTTATGATATAAATGCGTTTTCCTTTTAAATTTCAAAGAAGTATACATTTTCTGCGAAAAACCAATTAAAATTCATTCAGTCGTTTTTACGTGATGCTTGCACAAACAGACAAACATTCCAAAAACCACCTTGATGTGTTCCATTACTCATCAAATCAGTTTTTTGCAAATATCTTCAATGTATTTACAGTTTTATTATCTGTATAGAAGATAAATAATGCCTATGCTTCTTTTTGATGAAGAAGCATGAAGAAAACTTGACATACAAGCTATTTCTCCTTAAAACAGTTTCAAGTACATTAAAAGCATTGCTAAACGCGAGAGGCAGAAATGAGTCCACTCTCGGAACTTAGAGAAGCCGCAGGGCGGAAATAAACAGCAGATTAACGGCGTGCATTAAAGCACAACTTAGTCATGCATGAAGGATGGACTGTTGCTAAAAACGAGCGGAAAATAAATTTTTTACAAACGTAATTAAAACACGGGTGAATCAGCGAGCCGCACGGCCGCGGTGCTGACGGATGAAAGGGGAAGCCTCAAATGCCAAATGGCAAGGAAATGAAACAGGAAGGAGCCAAGAAATTTCCAATCCCATGCTCATCATCAGAGAATGTCACTGGTTTAATGAAAGTGACAGAATGGAAATGACATGCAAACAAACCAAAAAAAAAAAAAAACAACCCTTTATCTTCTCTTTTTGTCAATACACAATATTTATACCTTATATTTTGCATTTTCTTATACGATTCTTGAGAATGATTTTTTAAAATCAAAATGTGCTGTATAATAAAACTGGAACACAATTCTAAATAAAGAGTAAAGCAAGTTTGAAAGATTTAATAGTCCATATAATAAATGCACGCACATTTTGTTTTTAACCTTTGTACATTTTCGTTGAGTAATTGGGAGACCTGGCAACCCGAGATGTTAAAGCTGTTGATTGGATTTGTTTAGATTTTTCTGGTATTGTGTTTTGCCTCTTTTTTTTTGATTTAGCAGCACTAATGTTTACTGTCTTATTTGTCTCACAGATAGAGGTATCAAAAACTACCAAAAACATTTAATAAACGTTAAAATCCTGTTGTTGTTTTTTTGCCAGTGTTCCGCTCCACACTGCAGTCCAGTAGGTGGCGGCACCAAAAACTCAGACTCAAAAAGACAAGAAGCAATATTTTCGCAAAACATGAGGATTTGTGAAAGAAGCAAGCAGTTTGTATTTTTTATTTTATTTTATATACTGTATACAGTGGAACCTTGGATTACGAGCATAATTCGTTCCGGAAGTGGGCTCGTATTCCAAAACACTCTTAAAACAAATCATCATTTAGAAATAATGAAAACTCAAATTATTCGTTCCACAGCCCCAAAAAATAAATACATAAAAATAATTAATACAGTCTATAAAATGAAAATAAAACAAATTAATCTGCACTTTACCTTTAAAAAAAAGTAAAAATAAATCCTGACAGATAAGTGTTTCCGTTGGTGCGCGCACGCGCTGTGTGTGTGTGTGTGGAATTAGCCCCTTCCCTCGCCTTGTTTTACACAGTAACACTCCTCCTCCCTCTCCCCACCTCACTTTTTCACAACAGTTTCATAACAAACACACGCACACAACAGAAAGACCGTTTTAACAGGAAAAAAAGAAATCTCTCTGACCTGGCGTGAGCGCATACTAAGGGAATCACTGCTGTAAAGTAAAAAACAAAAAACAAATGAACCAGCACCTTACCTTTGAAAAGAATCGCGACAGAGCAGAGTTTCTGTGTGTTTGTGAAGCCGGGAGGGGTGAAAAGGCAAGAGAGCGTCTGTGCGTGTGTGTGTTTCAGTGTCAAATTGCGCACGCACGAGCAGAATTTCTGTGTTTGCTAAGCCGTGGGGGAAGGGAGAGGAGGGGGGGTAAGGTGAGAGAGTGCCGCTCGGTGTGAAAATAAGATTCGCATGTGTGAAGCATGATACTCGGCGCTCGTAAACTAATACTTGCTCGGTTTCCGAATAAAAATTTTTTTTAAAATCTTTGCTCGGTTTGCGGAACACTCGTGAACCACGTTACTCGCAATCCGAGGTTCCACTGTATAAGATAATATTTGTATACATTTGAGCATTTATCAGTTGCGTTTAACAAAATCATTTATAAAGTTCAACAGTTGATTAGAAAATTGACTCAGTGATTACACATTCATTGACTTAATGCTCTTACACATGCTTTGCATCATTTATACTGTAACAACCAGTCGAATGAGAAACCAGCTAAAATTAATTTTAAAAAAACGTTCATACATTTTCTTTGTTCATTCGCTACTCCGAGCTCAATTGAATCTCGACTCTTTAACTTCAACCCCGGGAGACGAATCTGTTCCTGCTGGATGATTAAGAACACCAAGCTTATTGTGCATGTTCATCACGCTCGCGGTGTCAGTCCTAATAGAACCATGAAGCCTAATCTCAAAGCTCTTGATAACCACAAAGACATGCAGATCGCAGACTCAGGAAATGACATGTCAAGTTAAAAAGAGTTACAGTGTTATTGTAAGCGAGCTGCTATCCAATCAGCTCGCTTCCCTCTTAGACAAGGGGACGCGTCCTTATACGGCACATTATTTGCTGCTTCATTCACGAGCATTCAGCCTCCACCTGCGTCCACTCGGCCTGCTGGAGATGCTCGGGATGGTTGTTTTTTTTTTTGTGTTTTGTTTTTTTGAATCGTTTAATCGATTTAATAATGATCAAACCATTTTTTTGTGCCAATATACTGTAAATCATAAATGGAGCCTAAATCGTGGGAATGATTTGAAGCTGCTGAGACAAAAAAAATAGTTTCTTGATCTTTTTTATGTAACCTACAAGCTAATTTTTGTGCAATAAGCCTGTCTTTTTGTCCTTTTACTTGGAAAAAAAAAAGGGAATCTGATTTTTTTTCTCCCCCTAATATGACCTCATATAAGAAGATGCAATGTCCTGGATCTATATGCATATCTGCCGAGCTCCATTTTCAAGAGCTGCTGTAAATAATTAAAGACTAGTGGGTAGCAGCTAAGTGTTAATGTCTAGCCTAGCCTTCTTTAACTCTTAATAAGCAGCTGTGGAGGAGATAAATGTGTAGCCATAGTCTTTAGTCTTGCCCAGTAGTTTTAAATGCACCACATATTATTTGTATCGTTGATCAAATGTCAGTCATCGCCCAGACTTCTCTCTCTCTCCCGGGCTTACATTATTACATGATCAGAAAAAATCTCGAATCATTTATTACTGCAGTAAACTGCACCTCATCTGAGATGCGCATGTGGTGCTACAGTAGAGCGCCCGTAAAGGAGCATCGTCACGACATTCGCCACAAAATACGCCATTAGTGAGGCTGGACATGGCTGACATGTGAACCAGGACTTAGTCACATGGGATTACATCTCACTGAAACAACTTTCAATCAAGGTGCACTGAAGTGTGTGCTGCTTCATACGTGGGATTGTTAATGATGGTGGTTAAGTCCGCTCACTATGACAGGGCTGTGATTTCCTGTGACGGACTGCAAAGGTCATCCCGCTCTCAGGTCACAGTAATCATTATAGGCATCGAGCCTGACGGAGGGAATGAAGATGGAGCCATGGTTACCGGAAATGAAGCCAAAACACACTCGAATTCTGTACGAGTGGAAAATAAAAAATCATGATATGGGGGAGGAAAAATATCTATTTTGCACAAGTAGAATTTATACGATCATATAGTGGTGTCCAAAAGTATTAAGACGGCATATGCTATGCAGTATGGTTCTCCCTGTGATTACAGACTTGAATCCAACAGAAAACTGTTAGACAATAGTGAAGAAGGTAGTAGACCTCAGACAGGAAACCTCTTCTGTACATGATCTTCACGAAGCAGACATGGATTGAACAAGTGACCCCCAGTGAGTCCTACAAACATTTTCTTGACACTATTGTCAGCCAGATCCAGCAGGTTTTTAAAGAATAAAGGGACTTCATACTAAATGTTGACAGTTGTATAGAAATTTCTTGCATAAAGAAGGAAACACTGAACTTCCCTTGTCCCAATATTTTTGGCCATCAGTCTACGTAGAATAATCTTTCCTCCTTCAGCATCCAGTCATGGTATTTGTGATCGCAAGAAAAGGTTATCAATTCGTCCGTGAACTTTACAGCTACGAGCCGTGGTGTATTAGGAGGACGAAAATAAAAAAGAAAAGGAAAAAAAAAGTCTGTCTGGCTTCTTTATTTTTCCTCGATATGTTTAACCGCAAGCTCGCTGCACGTTGTTCCTCGGTCTGTTATTCGTCCAGGCTGATTAAACCATCTAGTCAAAATTGTTCTCCCGACAGCCAGGTTGTTTCTCGGTTGATGCATGGACAAGGCTGCAATCAATAGGAAGTAGGGTTTATTTTCTTTCTTGCTCTGATTGATGAGCTTATTTATCCTTCAGGCAACAATGAAAAAAAAAAATAACGGCCTGGACATGAGACCTGCTTGTCTTAGGTTACGGATTCGCTCCAATTACTTGTACAAGTTTAAATTCTATTACGCATTACAAATTTAATTCTTGGCTATGCTAAAGAAATAATAATAAAGCTCATGAACCACTAGGACTGGATCGTGATACATCTTGTGATGTCATGAGTGCTGCACCAACACAGGCACCAATGATTTTCTGATTCATCTGGTGAAACTTGTTCTGGAGCTCATAGGTTCTTGAGAGTCTAGTGAAGCCTAATCAGTCTCCCTTTGAAGGACTCAGCTTTTCCGACAGCCAGGGAAGTTCATTCGGTCCACCACATGGGTGCCAAATCCAGAACTGAGTATTTTTACTGCATGACTTGATAAGCTTGATGCTCAAAGCGGATGCAGTACGGTACACCAATGGTGTACGGAACAACAGGGTACAGAACATTTGACCAGTGCATTCAGGTACCCTGGGTTGGTCGGTTTTCAGTTGTCTAATCCAGAAGATTTCTCAGAAGAGTGGCCTTTATGGAAAGAAATGGCTGGATGTTATAAAGGAGAAAGTTACATGACCTGGCCAGGCTAGAAACATGAACAATGTGTGATGCTTCTAGTTTTAGACAACCGACTGTCTGGGGTACAGCATATATATATATTTATTAAAACATAGTGACATATCAAAAACGGTCCAAAAATGCTGTTTTTTCTGTTCACCAAAGAGTGCTGAGGTCTTTTTTTTTTCTTTTTTTTTACTTCGTCTTACTCTTTACATATCGGTAGATGGATGGACGAGGTCAAATAAAGGAAAATATTGTGCTAAAATAAATATGTATTTGTTGTTTGTTGTATGTAGTAGACCACTTTTGTGCTGGCAGGCTACCATTCCGCTAGCTACCACCACAGGTATATTTTCAGCCCTGTGGGAAACACTGAACCATTATACACCATCTGTTCTGGGTTCTGGTTTCAGGTATTCAGCTGACATGCATTATGAGATACTAAGTCGAAATGAGTATTTAAAATGATGATGATGAGTTGTGAGGCTTTAGCGCAGAAATATTATGAGAGGGAAATGAAGTGGGGGGAGTAAGAGGGATAAACTCTGTGCTTTGTGAGATTTCAACGTCCTCGAGTAAACGTGGATCCCATTTGTCTCACTTGACATGAGCGTCCCAGACAGGTAGGTC
>JAAGKR010013772.1:0-13203 GCA_011419295.1 Clarias macrocephalus
CGCTAGATCTTTTTAGACCCTTTAATTTAAAAAAAAGTGAGTTTTTGAAGCACAGGTTAGGTTCTGTCCTGAATTCAACACAGCTCTCCAGCTCACACTGATGCTCCTCACTGTTCTGGCACCTAGGTGGTGGAATGAATTTACCCTAGACATCTGGACATGAAGGACTTAAATTAGCAGTTTATCATGATAAAAAAAGGTTTTTGAGACTATGTTACTTAGTACTACTCTTAACTCCAGACCCTGTTAAACAGTATGAGGATGTATATAGAGATAACCAGATAAAAAAATTTTTTTGACAGATTTTAAGTTATGCCAACTTAAATTTTCTTTTAGTCTGACAGGATACACAAACGTTTTGTGAAAGTCTTCTTTAAAGAAAAATCATAATATTAAAAAATAAAACATGTACTATTAAATAGCTGTTACATTTTCAACCCAATGACCAATTACTCATCATCATTGTTCGCAATAACCAATCACTATACAACAAAACCATTGGTTCTGCTTCTTTTTGTCTGAATTACTCTCATATAAAGTACAGCATATTCTTTAAAATAAATGTGTATATTGTGGTGCCACCAGCAAAGATTTTTGTTCTACAGAGGTGTACCAAAAGTCTCCATGCATAATGTAAATGAATACTGTTAGCAAAATGTAACTTAATTTACAACACCTCTACATGATTGTCACGATTTGCGAACACACCAGAGTCATCTCTCACACTCACTAAAACATCTAGCATTTTGCATGTATGTGCACTTTGAATGCATTCCTTTAAAATATCTTTACACTGTATCGTGGTTATTTTTGTGTTTTCCTCGCCTTCACCTCGTTCCTGGCCTTTTTCTTGTTCATTAAACATTAAACTGACAAAATTATACTTAAGCAAGTTATTATCTTGCTAAAAACTATTACCTTCCTTCATGTATGGTGACTTTTCCGACATACTGTGTAAGAAAAAAATCGAATGTATACTTTTTTTTTGGGGGGAGAAATATATATATTTGTTTTCTATTGTGAGGGAAAAATTCTCAGCTTATCCCAAAATGTGTAATTTGATATGCAGTGATTGTGAATTATGAGTAAAATTATAATAAAATTATGAAAAAAAAATTGTTAAAAAATTAAATCCTGCAATAAACTTCCAATGGCATATGAAGAATTTTTGGTATAAGAACGAACAACCGAATTCAATGCCGGCTAAACTGCATGAGCCTTTCAAAACAGTTTGTGTCAGTGAAAAGCATGTTTACAAATTTCCAGATGTTTTTTCACACAGTGAGTCAACCCACAATACCAACGCTGCCTTCGGCACGCATTCACAAAAAGCTATGCGATTTTTCGCACATTTTTCTTTTTTTTGGGAGGGGTAACACTGGATATTATTTAAATATTTTTGGGTGGCTACAACAAATTATCTTACAGAAGAATTTGTATTGCAAAAGAATTTATTTTTATTTTGGCCTTAAGAACTAGGCATATCGGTATATTAGCCCGTGATATCACTAACTTTCAGAGGCTTTCTTTTTTTTATGCTATTTTCGCTCAGAAATAGTTGGCAACACTGAGAAACCCTGATAATGTCTGTTATTGTGGTGCTTTATTAAAGACAGAGAACTAGGTGAGAAATCAGAAAGAGCAATTTTTTAATTTTATTATTAGTAATGTTATAGATAAGTTAATTAATTGTTTGCAATGTTCATAGGCTGGTTAGTAACATTCAAGATATGTTTAGTATCTGTCCAGAGCTCCATCATCATGCTTATGAAACGCAGATGGCAACAAATACATAAAAAAAAGAAATTTAAAAAATCATCATCATCATCAATCCTGGCGCCATTTGAGGACAAAGCGGGGAAACTCACCAGTGCTGCACATAATCCGAGGGCACATGAGGCAAAGATCCGTAACTTCTTTCATCCATCTTTACGGGGACTTCATGATAAACCAACATTAATTTTTTTAAAGATTAAATAAATATGATTCTTATTCGTAGTGGCAACTTAGATCATGGAGAATGTTTCTAACCAGTCTATTCTCTTATGTAGCATGAATGCTAATAATCATATACCAAAAGATATTTGTATCTAACTTTACTTAATAAGTGACACTTAAGATAGCTAGGTAACATACAGAAATGAAGAAATAAAGTGAATTAAGTGTTGGATGCGACAAGCAGGCCGACTGATTTAACTCCAAAATGCAAAAAATCTCCCTGCTGAGTCAAGAGTCATTACTACATATCACTAATACAATTTACACTCATTTTATTTCTCATGTATACCTATACCAGGCTAATTGTATGTTTAAAAACATTAACTATTATAACTATTATTATTATTATTTTGTTAGCTGTTTTTGCTAGCACAGACGCTTAGCCTGCTAGCATGCTAGCTTTATGAATGGAGGGATGGTTAGCTAGCTATCTCAAACATCACGATGTCAAATTGTACTTAATAACAAAATATTTCATTCAGTCATAAATTAAAAATATACTTACCGTTATTAATATGATCAAATAACAATAATAATCCGTTTATATATATTTTTTTATCCTAAGAAAAACAAATCCAGCTGAAGGCAACAAAGACCAGCATAGCCGTTCCGCAGCAAGGAGTCACTCCGGCACTGGACTGTACCAAGTGAAGTGTACAACGGGGGGAGAAGTCCTGTTTTCGATTTTAATATTTTTCTCTTTAAAAGGGCTTATTTGATACTTCAATTGTGTAATATACTATGGCTCAAATATTGTTTTAATTGGCATGCTTTACTGTGTTTCTTGTATCTTATTATCGTTTCTTATAGACCTATTTTACTGAATCCCCCCCTTTCTTTCTTTCTTTTACTCGACCCGTTTTTTGACGTTTAAATATTTCAGTGCCCGATGGCTATTGGCTGTCACAGAAAGGCCACTTCCGGTTTTACACACTTCATAATGAAATTCTTTGCTTCTTTATAGTGTGTTATAGTGTGTATGGGGATTTATACACGTATATTAAAAAAGATGAGTTTTAAGTATGACAAGTGCAGTGCCATGAAAAAGATTTTTTTTACCCTTCCTGATTTTTTTTGTTGTTGCATATTTGTCATACATAAATACATAGAGATCATCAACCCAATTTTAATATTACATCAAGATAATCCAACTTTAGCTCCGCCTCATGTATGGCTGCAACCCCATTCTTTAAACATGACCTCAGAATATTGTCCTGTACAGTATATGTCTTTCAGGGTTTGTGCAAATCGATGCAAACCCTCAGTGGTTGTATCTGTTATATCTTTATGTAAATTTGCAAAGACACAGTTCTGTGCAAAAATTTTAATCTTTTTGTTTTTGTTTTAAAAAGGCTGGTTGAGAGTTCAACAGTTTTTTTTGTGAGGTGGATATTATTTATTTTATTTAAAAAAAACAATTATGGTACAAAAATTCCACTAAAGTAATTTCACCATAAATATAAAAATGTGTGTACAGTGATAAACATCTGCACATTCTAAACACAGTGGAACAAATTTCCGAAGCATTTACATCAAATTCTCACATAAAACAGAAAGGAAAATTAAATACAATCAGTATTTGACCAGAGAAAAGCACACAGTGTAACCTGGTCCTACTGGACCACAAGACTGCATGCTCTTGTGCTTTCCTGGTGTTGCTGCATGAACTGTTCCATCCATTGAGAAGTCCAGTTTGTGAATCCTATTTTGTACAGTTTGTGCAAACGTTCCAGTGCAAGAGTAGAAAATACCCTTGAGTTGAGGTCAGAAATCATAAATAAGCACCAACAAGAATGACTTAGTGTGAAATATCATGCAAATAGACCAATCCGTGCATCATGCATGACCTCGGGATTGTAAACATAGTAAAAATGGTCAAATAAAAATGCTGTGCTATAAATTGTATATGGTTAAAAATAAAGAAACAGAAACCGAACTAGATTACAGTCTTGAGTACTGTATTCTCACAGTAGGAAAATACGCAGCTTACTTTACAGAATGCTGCTATTCAATCGTTCATTTTCTGTACCGCTTTTCCTGTATAGGGTCGCAGGGGCATGAAGCTCAGGACTCAAGGCAAGGGAAACAATGCATGGGGTGTCAATCTTTTTCAGGGCATAAGAACACACACACACACACACACACTCACACCTAATCACACTATGGGCAATTTGGAAACAACAAATCACCCTATATCACTATTTGTCTTTGGACTACAAAAGTATGTGGAGAAAACCTACAAACCACGGGGAGAACATGCAAACTCCACACACACTGACCAGAGATGAGATTCAAACCCCTAACCCTGGAGGTGCGAGGCGACAGCTCTCACCGCTGAGGCCCTCTGCCCCACTGTACAATGCTGCCACTGTACACTACCAGTCAAAAGTTTGGACACACCTTTAAATTCTACTATATTTCCTGATTTTTATTTCTTTCTACATTGTAAAACAAGACTGAAAGCATCCAAAATATGCAATAATCTCCTCTGATCAGTTGATATTGAGATGTGTCTGCTACTCATGCTCTGCAAAACCTTCATAATGGCGCTGAGGTGCTGCTAACCGGTGATTTCTGAAGCTGGTAACTCTAAATAAGCAGAGGTTATTTTTGCTCTTGCTTTCCTGGGAGGTTCGTCATCTTCCAGAACAGCTGACCTTCATGTTTTTCAACTTTAGAAAAAGTCCAGTATTGTTCTAAAATGTAGAAAATAAATCACTCAAATTTTTTAAAAATAAAAAACAAACAAAAACCCCACTGATTTAGAAGGTGTGTCTAAACTTTTCACTTGTAATGTATGTTCAAGTAAAAACATAATTTCTTCATACACATGTTATACAGACATAAAGCAAGATTATAAAAAAAAACAGACTGGTTTTAGGATACATAATCTACACCTATATTTCTACAAAACACAATAAATAGAAACACATAACTGGCAAGTCAGGTAAACTTTTTTAAAAGTAAAAATAACTGTTGAAAAAGAATTGATATTCTTTTCAGTTCAGAAGAGCACTTCCTTAGAGACATCAGAAATACTGTGATGTCTCGTTGTTGCTGGAGTAACTGATGTCTGGGATCTGGTCTGCAAACGGCTGCTGCATTGTCCACTGGTTAGACCCGACCTGTCCCACATCTAACAAATGTGGAGCATCTGGAATACCAAGAGTCGAAGACATCCATTATAATAATAATAAATGATGATGATGATGATGATGATATTGCTACTCGATGTTTGGAATTTTCTTCAGCATTACTAAAGTACCTATTTGCATAGCAATTAATAGTACTATTAATAGTACAGTTCTGTGCAAAAGTCTTGAGTCACCCCTAATTTCTTAATATATTTTTATTATGTTGCTCACCTTGTTCATTAGAAGGGTAGAAGCTGCAGGTCTGTCGTGTTGCACTAGAAGAGCTTTCGCCATAGCCAGGGTCATGCTGCTCTTCTTTAATGGCCATTTTTTTGGCATCCTCTGTAAAAGAGAATATGAGAAATGTTGGTTTGTTACGCACGATGTCCGTCACGAAACCCATAAGTTTGGATTTTCTATGAATAACTTACTCAAAATTAATTCCCAAATGAACCGAAGTTACCTTTGGCCATGGTTAAGTCGAACGTATACTGTGTCTCCTCAATCTCATGGTTGTGCGTCACACCCTTCAGCTCGTCCCTGAGTTCCTTCAGCTTAATATAGAAATGAACTTTGTCCTGAGCTCGAGGGAACTGAGCACAGCGCGGACTCGATGATGGCATCAGGTAACAAACCTGTTTGAAAAAATAAAAATAAAAAAAAATCTCACACAGATAAGAGTTCTGATGGACATTTAACGGTTGTAAAATTACAACAACAACAAAAAAAAAAAAGATCGCCGAAGACGGTACCGTTTCCGTCTCTGGAACTTTGTAGGGCTGTAGTCCAAAGTCCAGGTTCTTGGCCTTCACTCCGAAGATCTCTTTACAGAATGTTTCATAAATACCTGAAATAAAACAACGAGGCTTTTCTCACATACTGTAAGTGAACAGGAATTTTTAAGGAAAGCATTTGCGGTTCGCGTGACATTACATTTCCCATTGAAGGCTGCGATTCGTGGCCTGTATTTCTGTAGCTTTTCCAGAAGTTGTTTGCCTCCTTCGCGAATCTCTTTGCTGAAAAAACATGAAGGGTTTTATTTTTTTTTTTTATCGACTGTAACCCACGCATGCCCTCTTACACCACCTGTAATAGTAGTCATTTTACAGTAGTAATAATTAGGGAACAATATCACACGAGAGGCTGTGCTGTTGCGCTGGTTATCATCACTTACCCTAACTCGGATGATAACCAGCAGAACAACATGACCTCAAGTCTGATAGTGCTTTTACATACCAGACCCATAATAACATTTTTTTATTTTATTAGACTGACTGACCGAAACTAACTAACCGTGAATGGCGGCGCTGGCGACCGACAGTTAGTGTAATGAACAGTAGCGGAAGTGGTTTTAAATTCTGACTGGTACAACAGCATGTAGCTGAAGTAAAGTAAAATAAACCATGCATGTGGTGGACAGTCCTGTAAATTTTGTAATATCAGCTCCATTAAATTCCAGGTTGTGGGGTTAAATCCCAAAATGCGTTAAATGGAAAGATAGTGCTCCAAGGTGTACAATCCCACACACCAAGTAGTGCCCTTGATTCAGCCTTGTGTTAGAAGCTACAAGCAGTCATTAAGTGGACAAAGTGCTCTTTAAAATGATATAATATTATAACATTATCAGGAGTATTTTCTTGCTTGTATAGATATGAATGTGTATTTTGACCCCTAACTGCTTTTTCTTCTGTATCGCGTTCCTGACTGGCAATTTTAGGACACCTGGGACGCCGAGTGATACATATAGTAAAAAATCTCAGTGCTGTTGTGCTCCATTATCACCACTCGTGGAATGCCTCTTGTTCAATCATATTGCTCATTCATATCTATCTATTGTATAATATATAATTTGTGGGGAGATGTGACATGGTGGAGTTTCACACCACCATGAAGGTCAATATTTGTCTATGAGAGCATGTTTTCTGCCCCTTTCTCACAGCAATATTCTCTCATGAAGTTACTAATTGCATTACTGATTCTTAAAGACTGTTGCTAGAGACACTTTCCATGAATGTTTAATAAACATCTCCACACAGACAATAATTAGATATTATCAGATCAGTCCTCACCATTCAAGTCTCGTGACTGAGACGTTACTAAAGAAATGATCACCTGATAAAAGCTGGAACTATCAGAGATTATGTTAATTAAAATCATTCAACACCTCATAGCCAATCATAATAAAAAATAAAAATTTTTTTTAAAAAAATCAACAGCTTACTGTAGCCTTGAGCGCTCTAATAAAAAGTTGCTTACTTTGAAAGGTCTTTGCTCCCAGGTGTGGTCCTCTCTACCATATTAGTGAAACCGATGCCGTATTTTTCCGGAAGTGTCTGATCGTGCATGTAGTTCAGTTGCTCGTCTGTGAGCCCTGATAAAAACAGGCATTTCCCTACAAGATAGCACACACACACACACACACACACACACACACACACACACACACACACACACACACACAAATTAGAAACATTAACTTGTCACTGTAGTACCTAAATCTTCATAAGAACAAGAAAAGTGTAAAAATTCATACAGAAATGATTTCCTGGATTTGGGTAATGTCGTCCTTTATAGGCTGACAACAATCCTGGGTTGATACCGATCTGCGAAATAATTACACGAGCCAAAATATAATCATCCACAACACTAGTGAATAAACAGTCCAGTACAAATATGCATTCATTTCTGAAGCACTACACAGTCCATCACTATCACACTCACTATCAGAATGTCCAGATTGTACGTGATGACGTCCGGCAGTTTTTTGGCCATGACCTCTTCCACAGACATGCCGTTAAATCTGTCCACAGTTCTTTTGGCTTTTTTCACAGTGACTTCAGCATCGGTTTGGTTGCTTTTTTCCTGTTTGGGTGGTCTACCACGCTTCTTCGCTTTTTCAGGTGTTGCTGGAAGAGCTACAAAGGTAATGTACAGGAAATATTTAGTTTTAAGAAAGAGGATGCTTATATGTCTGAAACATTGCCTAATGATGACGCTGGTTCAGAAGCTAACCTCAGTTTCTGAAACCAAATGCAACAAAAGGCTGCTTCACTAAACCAGGACTCACAGGCAGGCACTCATGGGGTGTCTAAGGTTCTAAGGTGTACTATAGGCTCCCCTAAATTAAAAACAGACCCTACAGACTGCCTTATGTTTAAGAAAACAAGCTGCAGTGACAACAAACTGCATCCTGAAATTTTACAGGATCTCCGACTTGTAGGAAAACAAGTGGCAGTGCCCTACAGGCTCTTCTAAGTTTGAGAAAACCAGATGCAGTGCCCTACAGCCTCCCCTATATGTAAATAAAAACAAGCAGCAGAGCCATGACAACTCTAATACATGCAGGAAAATAAGATACAACGCTATACAGGCTCTCCTATGTTTAAGAAAACAAAACCCATTGCCCTACAGGCTCACCTATGTTTGAAAAAACAAGCTGCGGAGCTCTAAAGGCTGTAATGCATGCAAGAAATCAAGATTCAATGCCCTATAAGCTCCTCTATGTTTAAGAAAAGAGGGAACAGTGCCATACAGGCTCTCCCTACATACAGGAAAACAAGACGCAGTACCCTACATCCCCAAAATTCAAGGCCCGTCCCCTATGTTTAAGAAAACAGGTTGCACTTCTACGTGTAGGGAAAGGAGATGCAGTGGCCAATATGTTCTCTTGCATTCAAGAAAAGAACATACAATGCCCTACAGGCTCTTATATGTTTAGGAAAAAACAAAGAGGCAGTGCCATACAGGCTCAGTTACATACTGTATATGAAAACAAAATGCCTTGCCCTACAGGCTCCCCTACATTCAAGAAAACAAGCCGCAGTGCCATACAGGCTCTGCTACAAGCAGAAGAATGAGACAGAGTGGCCTTTAGAAACTTTTATGGGTGAGAAAACAAGCCCTGTACGATGCTATAATAGAAAAAGACAAGTTAACGCCATCCATTTGTCCCAGTCTTTTCACCCACTGCATGTAAGATGTGATCTATTTATTTCTTCACCATTTAGACAGCCCGTGTCTACTCCTGCAAGCACCTGGAGATACTAATAGCAAACTGTGGTACCCTATAGGCTCCTCTACATGGAAAGAAACAAGATGCAGTGCCCTGTAGGTTTCTCAACATGGAAATAAACAAGCTGCAGTGTCTTATAGGCTCCTCCACATACAAGAAAAACAAAAGAAGTGCCCTATAGGCTCTCCTGCATGGAGGAAAACAAGATGAAGTGCCCTATAGGTCAGTGGTTCTCAACCCAAGTTAACAGCAATGTTTTTTCCCCATCCACTACATGACATGTGATCTAAGTATTTTCATCCCCTGCCCCAACTCAGATAGCCTGTGTCCATCCCTACCAGCACTTGCACACAGTCTGTGTATATGACAAGTCTGTGAGATGGTCAGTACCTGGAGGCTGGACAGGCAGCTCATAAGGCTGACTGTGAGGAGCTGGGTCTTTATGAAATGACAAGTCATTCATGAAGCTATACTCTCCGACATCCTGCTGGTAATAAGGCGTGTTAACCATCTGGGTGTACTGAGGAACCGGCTCTGGCTGGACCTGCTGATACCTAAAATGAGCGGAAAACAAGAGATGAATGCAAACAGAGAAATAATTGATCAAGCCTCATTCATCAGGGTTGTGACAAGACTTCTGAAAAAAATGCTCACGAATAAAATAATACACTCAAGACTGACATCAAGACAGACCACAAATAATTCTGAACTAATTATTCTAATAATTCTTTGATTTCAGCAGCTATTTAAGAAAGCGTTATTAAAATCCAAGGCATATACATTCATTTTAAAATAAACCGTGTAATCTATTTAAATGTTCATGACTTTGGGTTTATACCACAGCACTGCTGAATTCTAATTTCAACGGTGCCAGCAACAAAGCAAAGATTTATATTCCATCCATCTATCCATGGAATATGGGGCGATCCCAGGGAGCTTAGGGTGCAAGGCAGTGAGCCTAACCTGGGTGCACATGGTTACAATGTACAGACTCCACTGTGACTCTGGAGGTGTGAGGTGACAGCGCTAACCACTAAGCTGACAAGCTTTATACATTGTTTGGCAAAAAAGAAAAAAAAAAAAACCCTAACCCACTCAAAGATTTAATTCAATCACCTTTAGCTTTGATTGCAGAACACAATGTGGTGGCCAGTTCATGTCTGAAAATGATTCCTCATACTCCCAGAGCCACTCTTTCACCTGGATGTGCTAACCTGGTCATTCAGTACATTCAGGTCATCAGCTGACTTCATTTTATTGCCACATAACGTTGCTGAGTCTAGACCTGACCAACTGAAGCGACCCCAGATCATAACGCTGCCTCCAGAGGCTTGTACAGTGTGCATGACAGGTACATCGCTTCCCTTCTTGCCCTGATGCACCCATCGCTCTGGCATAGGGGCAATCTGGACTCATCAGACCACATGACCTTTTTTTTTCTCATTTGTTTCAAAGTCTAATCTTTATGCTCAAAGTTTAGTCCCAATCCTGCTAGTTCTCATCAGTGTGCATCAGAATGCTCTGATTTCAACCGTCATTGTTTTTACAGTGCAACTGCATCAAGCTTTTAAGTGATCTCCAGTCACGATTTTCTTCCGACCCTGTTTCTTCCACAGGGTTGACGGTTCAGCGCGATCCTTCCAGGTTTTGATTCAAATATGTGTTGAAGCGTCCGTAACCCAGTTCCAGTTCAGACACAACTAAAATATGCTGCAATCATACGTTGCTGGCATTGTTGAAATTAGAATTAAGAATTCAACAGTACTTTGGTATAAACCCAAACTCATGAACATTTAAATAGATTATGATTTATGGTTAATTTTAAAACATATGTATGAGCATTGGTTTTTAATAGCGGTTTCCTAAATAGCTGCTGGAATAAAATCAACACCGATCAGAATTATTTGCGGCTTATCCTTTTGGTCAATGTAAACAAACAAACTTTGAGCTTACTATATTATTTGTGAGCAAATTTTTTCAGGGGTCTTGTCACAACCATGATGAATAAAGCAAGGTTGATGGCTTGATTAATGATAAATATCCTTAGTTGTTGTCTTTGCTCGATGCAGTGCGATAATGACCTTTCTGAAAATGTAGTAGATTTTTTTCTACAGACAGTTCTGTAGCCGTTATGTTACATGAAGAAAACTTGCTGTTTAAATCTACTAACAAGCCAATAAATTATGTTTAAACTAAATTGTGATTTAACATCCATGATTTTTTAGGACAGATTTTTTTCCTTTAAGCTATGTTTAAGTAACCTGAACATTTGAGTTTTATTATTGTAATACTTATAGTGAATATATCGTGTTATTCTGATTTTGTTTCACTCACCAGTGCTGATATGAATCATAAGACTCCATGCACTCCCTCTGATACTCATTCTGCTTCTCCTCCATCTTAACTGCTGCATTTACTTTAATACAGTCATATGGATCTACATGCTACTGGCGTTTCTCCAGCTTTTCTCTGGCATTGTGAAGCGGCTTTGCTTAATAAACACGAATAACAGAATGTCACAATATATTAATAAGAACGATTTTATTTATAAAACATAAATATCTCTATAAAACTAAATAAAACATAATAACATCTGATGCCATTTCCGCTCCATATAATCTAACGTTAACTGATTGTTTGTACGACACCGGAAGTAAGCACACGAGTCTACGCAACGGCCAGACAATAAAAGCCGCAAGGTTCACATTCATTGCAATCAAAGCAAACCAAGACGCACTTAATTGTAAGATTATTTTTTATTATGATATTAATTCATTAATTTTTTATTTACAAATATATATTAAGCAATTTTTTAAAATAGTAAAACAAAATGTTCTACATTAGCATCCATACATCCGGCGTGAATACATTTCAAAATAAAAGTTTTTTAAATCACTCGCTCAGAGCTAGCTAATTTTATTAAACGTTTATTTTTGTCCTTATGTGGGATGTTATTCCTGTAGAGTGGTTGAATGCTAAATAAATACTTATATCCACAAGATATAATAATTAGCACTTAGAAATGTCATTATAACAGTGTCCCAAACCCGCACTCCTGGGGTGGTGGGATTAAAATGGACATATTCCGTTCGTCAAATTAAATATTTACCTTTAAACCAAGTACAGACGTATTAATTTGTAAAATTATGTCTAAAATCTAAGAAATGCTCTATATCAATTCTTTAATTCCAAATTCCAAAAACAAGGGGCGAGAGCGGAGCCTTTCCGCCTTACCGCTAGTTGGCAGTAAAACACCATAATATTTGCTTTACAACCTTATGTCAAAAGAGAAGTAGAAAAAGAAGCCATAGAAAACATGCTGTCCTGCTCTATTTAATTTTTAGAGGTTTGTGTGTTAGCTTTTCAATCTTTATATAAATATATAAACATAACATTATTAGGATTTGGAGTTAAACACGTTTATGTGAAATTTGCGTCGTTAATATTTTGTTAATATTAATAACTAACCTTAGCTCTTAGTGGTGAATGTCACCTAGCTTAGATAGTGTACACTCAGTCTTCAGTCTGCCTCTAATCAAACTGACTCAGTTCTTTATGAAACTTTTGCATGATATAGATAAAGTCTGTGCATAAAAAAGTAAGATCCTCATCCTGCTCTACTACGGTAATTTGTACAGATTAATGTTGTGTCAGTCTTTTAGGTGAATCTTAAGAGTTGACTCCTGAGCTAGTTTATTAATTCTCTTGATCGCTTTGTAATTTAATCAAAATGTTTTATTTGAAACATGCATGCAAAAAATATGCTTACTGTATGTGTGTTATTGTGCATTTCTAGTAGGGATGGGAATCATCACCCCAAGCGATAATGTCGCGATACCCAGGTGCTGATTCGATTAATACGAGGTGGTATCAAAAAGTTTTGAGACTAGTTTTGTAACACAACAACAGAGGGCAGCACAAGGCTGCACGCACAATCGCAGGGAGAACCGAAGACATCGTCCTGTGTACACCGGGAGCTGTGCAACTGGTGCTATTCTGACCACGTGCGTTAGGTAATGTCATCATGGACAGCAAGTTAGAACAAAGAGCAAAAGGAAC
>JAAGKR010013773.1:0-13201 GCA_011419295.1 Clarias macrocephalus
AAGTAAAAATTTGCTAAGAAGAATAAAATAAAAAATAAAATGTCTGTATGGTACAAATATACATTAAGGAAGATATAAGGAAATTATAAGAAGGTGGGAAAAATACCTGACTGTACAATAGAAAATAGAAAATGTAGAAAATGTGGATGTGGATCAGTACTGTGTGGTGTACTGATTAAGAGACCGTATCGCCTGCGGGAAGAAGCTCCTCCTCAGTCTCTCTGTGTTGGCCTTCAGGGAGCGGAAGCGCTTTCCTGACCTCAACAGAGAGAACAGTCCATTGCTGGGGTGGCTGAGGTCCTTCATGATCTTCCTGGCCTTGGTCCAGCACCGCTTGCTGTAGATCGAGTGCAGGTCAGGGAGCTCGGTGTGGATGATGCGCTCAGCTGATCGCACCACCCTCTGAAGAGTTCGCCTGTCCTGCATGGTGCTGTTCCCGAACCAGGTTGCTATGTTTCCCGTCAGGATGCTCTCTATGGTTCTATGGTGCAAGAGTAGAAGTTCCTAAGCACCTTGGAGGGCAGTCTAAAGTCTCTCAGGCGTCTGAGGTGGTAGAGATGCTGTCAGGCCTTCTTCACCACGGTGTTGGTGTGACAGGACCATGACAGGTCCTGCGTGATGTGAACACCGAGGTACTTGAAGCTATCCACTCTCTCCACTGGGCTCTCGTTGATGACGGGGGTCTGGTAGTTCCTCTTCTGCTTTGTGCTGAAGTCCACTATCAACATTTTCACATAATTCCCTCTTCTAGTGTCCAGATGAGTGAGAGCAGTATGGAGTAGATGAGCGATGGTGTCATCTGTAGAGCGGTTTGACCGGTAGGCAAACTGTAGTGGATCCAGTGTGTCTGGCAGTGAGGAGATGATGAAGTCTCTGACCAGCCGTTCAAAGCACTTCATCACCACTGATGTGAGGGCTACAGGTCTATAGTCATTGAGGGAAGCAGGATGTGGTTTCTTCGGAACAGGAACAATGATGGACTCTTTAAAGCATATAGGGATCACCGACTGAGATAAGGAGATGTTGAATATCTCTGTGAACACAGGTGCAAGCTGGTCTGCGCAGGCTCTGAGGACTCAACCTGAGATGCCGTCTGGTCCTGCTGCTTTCCTAGTGTTCACTCTCCTGAAGGCTCTCCTCACGTCATGCTCGGAGATGATGAGCGCATTTCCGGTGCTGGCAGTGACTTCCTGTCTGCAGCCGTTAGCACCGCTAGCATTAGCAACGCCAGCGTCTTTAGCTGCAGCCTCGAAACGAGCATAAAAAGTGTTCAGCTCATCTGCCAGAGTCATGTCCGCGTTCGTCATACTTTATAATCCGTTATTGTCCTTAGTCCCTGCCACAGGCTCCTAGAGTCACTCTGTTGGAGTTGTGACTCTAGTTTCCTTCTGTAGCGCTGCTTCGCCTCCTTCACCGCCTTCCGGACGTTATATGACGCAGCCTTGTACTGGTCCATGTCCCCTGACGCAAGTCCCGCGTTGTAGGCAGCGGTGCGAGATCTCAGAGCGTCGCGGATGGTTTTATCCACCCACGGCTTCTGATTAGGAAACGTTCTGATGGTCGTTTTCTGTACGGTATCATCCGCTAGTTTCCCGATGAATCCCACAACCGCTTCCGTAAACACGCTGACGTCATCAGAGCTGTTTCGGAACATGTCCCAGTCTGCGTCATCGAGTGCGTCCTGAAGCGCGGCCACCGAAAGTTCTGAACTGGAAGTTCCTGTTTTAGCCTTATATATATTTTGGCATGAGGAGAATGGCGGCGTGGTCAGATTTCCCAAACGGTGGATGAGATTGTGCCTTGTAGCCATCCTTAACTGTTGTGTAACAGTGGTCCAGTGTCCTTTCGCCCCTGGTCGGGCAGGTGATGTAGATAGAAGTTTGGTGCTGCGCGTTTGAGGTTGGCACTGTTAAAGTCCCCCGCCACAATAAGCGCAGCATCCCGGTGTTGTGTTTGGTGCTGTGTGAGAGCCTCATGCAGCTCACATAAGGCAGTGTCCGTGTCCGCTTGTGGCGGAATATAAACGGCGCTGATTATGACCGATGTAAACTCCCAAGGAAGATAAAAAGGACGACACTTGATAGTCAATAGTTCCAGGTTGGGCGTGCAGGAGCGTGCGAGAGGAACAACACTCACGCTGCTGCACCAGCTGTTGTTCACCATTAAACACACGCCGCCTCCCATCGTCTTCCCCGAGTCCCGTGTCCTGTCCATGCGGTGAACCGAGAAGAACTCGGCCGGGTGGATGGCGTGGTCCGGCACCGCTGGGTTCAGCCATGTCTCGGTGAAGCAGAGGAGATTGCAGTCCCGAATGTCTCTCTGGAACTTTATCCTGGCCCTGAGGTCATCGAGCTTCTCCAGTGACTGGACATTGGTGAGCAGGATGCTAGGCAGAGGTGTGCGATGTGCACGGGCTCTCAGCCTGTTCCTGACGCCGGCTCGTTTCCCTCGGGGCCGCCGCTTCGCTTCGCGCCCTTTGTTCTCCCGCAGGATCTCAGCTCGGATCCGGAGTCAAAAACGTCGAATTGTGAGTACATTGTATACCAGTAGAAATAAGAGTATCTCTATCGTAGAGATACTCTAATGCACTCAATGGTGGCAAATTAGCCGGATTAAAATTATTGAAAGTTAACTTAAAAAGCAAAAACAAGGTAAAATAGGTCAGAGCAGTCTTGACGGCAGACTCACCGGCGCCATCTTGGATCACATTCATGTAACCGAGGTGCTCCGGAGACTTTGACACCACCAGTTGTTCCTCAAGGCAGAAAAGTTCCTCAAGTGCATTCCACCAGTCCTCCGTGCATTTCCTGGGTTATCATATTAGTAAAGAGGGTGTCAAAATGGACGAGACCAAAGTAGAAGCCATTCTAACCTGGCCAATCCCGACTAGTATCAAACACCTCCAGTGTTTTTGGGTTTCGCTAACTTTTACAGGTGTTTGATCCGCGACTACAGTTCCCTAGTCCCTCCACCCACAGATCTTCTGAAAGGGATACCCAAGACCCTCTCTTGGAACCCAGATGCCACCCAAGCCATGCAGTCTCTCCAACAGGCATTTACATCAGCTCCCATCCTCATTCTCCCAGATCCTACTATACCATTCTTGGTTGTAGTGGATGCTTCGCAATCCGGAGTGGGAGCCGTCCTTTCGCAGCAGCAGGGGAATCCTCCTCAGTACCATCCATGTGCTTTCTTTTCCCGGAAGATGACATCTGCAGAACGGAACTATGACATCAGAAACAAAGAACTCCTAGAGATCAAACTCACCCTACAGGAATGGAGACATTGGTTGGAGGGGGCTCAACATCCATTCATAGTTCTGACCTCTCACCGCATTCTGGAGTATCTGTGAGAGGCTAAACGCCTCACTCCTCGACAAGCCAGACTGTTCTTCACGAGGTTCCATTTCACCATTTCGTACAGGCCCGGAACTAAAAACATCAAGGCTGATGCCCTCTCCTGACTCCACGACGTGGAGGAAACTCAGGAAACGCCTGAGAACATTCTCCCTTCTACGCTGGTCGTCTCGCCAATTCAGTGGGGGTTAGAGGAAGAAATCCAGCAAAACACGATCACCAAGTACACACAGCATTTAGCACTAACAGTCAGTAGTGGGCGGAGTCAGTACATTCTCCATTGAGGTTGCTTACCTTACAGATCTGGCCAGTAAGAACGCACGTTTCGAGAAAAGGGATCTCGCATGCTTCCACGGCAGAAAATGTGTTTTCTCTCTTATGCCATTGACAGCAAGCAACAGAGCGCATAAACATATTTAAACACTGATATGTATTTATTCTTCATTTTCTTCTCTCCTGCAATGATTATACTTCTTTGACTGCACTTTCTCCATTCAGTATTATTATCATTAGTAGTAATAGTGAAAACTACCGATGATTAACTATCTCTGCAATGGTTAAAACAGCAGATTAATTTCATTTGGGGTGTTTCTAACAGGCAATCTACTAAATGATAATAAATAGATAAAATAACCCAGCACTTTAACATTTAACCCAGCAGTTTTTAGTGTGTAACATAAAAAATATTCCATTCGTAAAATATCATGGGTGAAATCATAGGTTGTGTATAGAGTGATTAAAAACAATACAACAAAGCTTATGGTAAATAAATTCTCAGACTCTACATGAAGTATAGACATGATTTTGTTTTAGTCTACTCGCTGAATCCAACGTGACAGCGCGCTCTGAGGTGAACACCCACAGACCCTTAATGTAATCCCTCTTCTCACCTTTCATTCACAATAGGTGTGATGTTATCAAACCGGTTTACTGATGGGGGAATTGGCAGAATTGAGGGGTTTAAAATAAATTAACAAGACCGAGCAGACTGTCTGCCTAAAATGTATTTCGCCAGCAAAACATGAACATAAATAGAAACAAATAAAATGTTTAATGGTATTAATTAAATCAGACTTCATAGTTGGAGTTTATAGTTTGAGTGTAATTAACTAAATTTACTGAATATATTCAGATTTTGTAAAATAACAAAACCCGTTTCCTTCCTGGACCATTTGTCCGCATCACAATGAACGTAATGTTTAAGTGAAATACAATTTACGTATATGCTTAAATATTCCTTTTTATTTAAGGATAGGTGTAGCATGTTTAATCTGCATTATTGCAAGGGGCGATGACTTTCTGGGGGAGTATGTCTGTGAAAGTACGAGCCGTGGGTTCACGCATGCCAATGAACAGCTTTATTTCAGTCAAAATCACATTCCAGCTATGATTTCCAGCCGTGGACAAATAATGGATGAAATAATTATTCAATGCCGGACACAAAAAGTAAATTAGTAAAAATTAGTAAATCTCGTCAAACAAAATTGTCATATAGCATGGAAGGAAAGCAGACTGAACTATAAAAAAGCTCTTAGTGTTGCTATATGGATGTATCTATCCAGACAACTTAATTGATGCAGATGATAATTTAACCATATCAGATCAGAACGTAGAATACTTTACTTCCCTTGAAGAGAATAAACTAATTTCTTCTGCAAAATCATCTACCTATGAATTAGATCCTATGAGACACATTTTCTCAAAGAGATAGTACTAGCAATAATGGAACCACTGTTGAAAATAATTAACTCTTCACTCAGCAGTGGGTATGTTCCAACATCTTTTAAATTAGCAGTTATTAAACCACTAATTAAGAAACCTGACCTTGTTAGCTGTCCAACTACTCCAACTTGAGGTCCTGGTGACTAAACAGCCACTTTAGGAGTGATGTTTGGACAGGTCCGTGCTCTGAACATTGAATACCAATATGAATGGATGTACACTTATGAAGCCATCTAAACGGTTTTATTGGACTTGGAGAGACATGTTCCCCTCAGATTCACATGTTAAAAAATAAACTCTTGTTGCCATAGACTCTTTTCCTTGCGTCTGACACACTGGGAAAAAGGTCTTCAAAAGTCAAATCTTTGCTATTTTTTAATAATGGGTATAATCTAAAAGAATCTGTAAGAGTTTAATAAGCATCAGTTGTTATTCAGGTATTTTGCTGACCTTTAAGCAAAACACAACATATAGTCTCCTGTTTTATAAAGATCACATTAACTTTTTATAACTTTATAACGTTTTTTAAGTAATGTTTTTCACAGAAGAACAATCACTTAAATCAACTACATCAATGGGCTAAAATGGGAGACAATTAACTTTTTTGAGTAAATTGGGCTAAGTCAACCAAAGTTGGCTGTGTTTCGCCCTGAGGGTGATAGGGTGTGGTCCTGGACTTTCTTATCCTTAACATGTCCAACAGTTCATGAATCAGTTGACTCTCAAAGTCTCTGCCTTGGTCAGAGTGCACATAGTGGACAAAATATTGTTCCCAGAGCACCTTAGCGGCAGTTGATGCCTTTTGATCTTTTGGGCCTGAGCATAGCGTGTGTAATGGTCAGTAACCACCAGTACATTAGTAGATGTACACCAGTAGATGTTCTTTGAGTCAGACTCAATCGTCAGAAAATCCATGCAGATAAGATCCATTGTTCCATCACTGCTAACATGCAACAGCTCGGCTGCTCTCTTTGACAGCGTGTTTCTTTGTATACACCTGGCACAGTTCTTGCAGTAGTTTTCAACCTGCGCTTTCATGCACGGCCAATAAAACCTCACTCTGACCAGACCAAAAGTTTTATCAATACCTATATGACCACACTGATCTTGTAGCAACCAGAGCACAATTCTCCTGAATTCTTGTGGGAGCAACAATTGCTGGTGAATGCGTTTTCTGGGTGGCTTACTGAAAAAGCACATTGCACATGACTGCATGCCACACTTCTCCAATAGATGGGGTCTACTTGCTGAGCATGGGAGATTCCTGCCTTCTGGGAAGCTGTGAAGTGTGTATGGAAGACAGATTGCAGTAGGCTTGTGGCAGGGCATGTTTAGATGAGCCCATTAGGTCAATGGCCCAGTGGGAATGAAAACTCTGTTGGTCGCTGTTACATAACAGATGGCTTGGACTATGGCTACAGACATACTTTCCCCTCCAAAATGATTTTCCCCTAAAACACTTAGATCATCAAGGTATACCAGTACTTTCAGGAGGTTGATATAACTCACAGTCCTCTCCATGACTCGTGGGAATGTGACTGGTGCCTCACAAATTCCCTGTGGCATCCTCTCAAATTGGTAAAACCCCACTGGACAAATGAAGGCTGTTTTCTCTTTATCTGCAGCATGCAAGGGTATCTGATAGTAGCTACTTCTAAGATCTAGCACAGTGAACCACTGGCTACCACTCAGGAATTGTTCTCTTGTTTAATGTTATATAATCCACTCACATTCATATGGTTCCATTTCTCTTTCGAACTACTATTGGGGATGCACAAGTGCTTCTTGATTCTGAAACGATTCCCGCCTCTTTGAGGACATCAAAATGTTTTCGCACATCTTCCACATGATCTGCTGGTAGGCGTCTGAAGCGCTCTATGAATGGTTTGTCATCAGTCACACGAATAGTATGCTCTGTACTTTTTGCACACCCAACATCAAACTCATGGCAGGAGAAAACTTCTTTTCTCTCCATCATCTTTTTATATAGTCCTTCCACTCAGGAGGCACAGGGGAATCATGAAAGTTGAATGAAAATGGGAAAAGTTAATCTTTAAGGGACTTATACTTCTCTTTTACAGGTACTGCATTCACCACATCCCCTGGGAACACATGAGCAATAGGAATTCCCCATTTCAAGGTTTCCTCATGGCTCTCCATGTTTCTCAAAGTGATTGAGATGCGTCGGCAATGAACTGCTGTAGGCTTTTCTACCAGACATCAACAAAAAAATCTCTACAGGGAAACATTCCTCCTGACCAGTCTGTATTACAAGCTTGACTACAGCAATTTCCTGGGAACTTTGGAATATCTTTTACTGTCGCAACTCCATCTGGTGGAAGAATAAAAGGCTTGGCTTTTGTGAACCAAACTGATCCCCATTTTGGCTCAGCTGTGACATCAGGACTTGTCTGAAACTTCTCGTAAGTTTACTTTATTGCTGGGTAGAGAGCTGAGGAAATCATCTCCACATTTTATTTTGCAGGAACAAAATAGACTCCTCCTCACTATAGATGTGTTTGTTCCAACCACCAGGGATGCCTCCCCTTTCATCACTAGATCTGGACACACAGGCACCAGTGTTTCAACAATCTTTGCTACACCAACCGCATCTCAAGTAAACTCAAGCTTCAAGCACACATAATCATCATATGGATACTGGTCTGCACTAAGACCCCATATCTCAAGATATTCAATAGTTGTCAATAGCAGATGATTTAAATACTTGTTGTAAAAAGAGCGATACACTAGGGCTTAGTAAGGCTTTTGCATAAATGCCCACGATTTGCACAGAAACAAGAGAGCTTGGTCCTACAAGACCATCTGGAAGACCAGCCTTTCTTTTTCCTAGCATGTTGCACTTGGTGGACCATATTCTTCTCAGGGCATCAGGCTGTTCCACTCCTTAGGAGATTCCCTGCACCTTGTTTGGTTTTTAGGAGGCGCTTATTTACTTTCCTGAGATTTTCCAGGTTTTTGCATACTGGCAGTTGCATGGGGATTACTGACTCTTAAGCACCTGACAATATCTGCTGCGGGTCCTTTAAGGCTTTCAGCTATATCAGAGAACTGCCACTCATCCAACATATGGATGGTCTGCTCCACCAAAGCGTCATACTCCTCCTCACCAGGGGGAAGTTGGCTTTACTCCTGAGAACAAGCAAAGCATATGGTAGCTTTGACTCTTCTGCAGGCATGCTCAGACACTTCTCTACTAATTATGAGATGGCATTCACAAGCTTTGTACAGTGGAACCTCGGATTGCGAGTAACATAGTTTACGAGTGTTCCGCAAACCGAGCAAAGATTTTTAATAAATTTTTAATTGGAAACCGAGAAAGTATTAGTTTACGAGTGCTGAGTATCATGTATCACGCATGCGACTCTTATTTTGACACTGAGCGGCAAGTTATCACAACTGAGCCAATGACTTCTCTCTCTTGCGCTGTCTCCCTTGCTGGGTCTTAGTGCTCATCTCTTACTGGTATAATCAACATCTCCCTCTCTTTCCTAGGTGTGTGCGCGCGCGTAATTTGACACTGTGCCCCACACACACACACACTCTCCCCAGCTGTACACGCGCTTTATTTACACAGAAAACTCAGCTCTGTCACGATTCTTTTCAAAGGTAAGGTGCTGGTTCATTTGTTATTTTTTATTTTTTTACTTTACAGCAGTGATTCCGTTAATATGCGCCAACACCAGTATCATTAGAGAGATTTCTTTTTTTCCCCCGTTAAAACAGTGTTTGCATTGTGTATCTTAGTTGTGAAACTTAAAAAGCGAGGTGGGTGGAGGGAGGAGGAGTTTTACTGTTTAAGACTTTGCGAGGGGCTAATTCCACACACACACACACACACATACAACGGAAACACTTGTCTGTCGGGATTTATTTTAACTTTTTTAAAATATTAAGTGCAGGTTAATTTGTTTTATTTGTACTTTATATATTGTATAAATTATTTTTATGTATTTATTGTTTTGGGCTGTAGTAACATGAGTCTTCATTATTTCTAATGGGAAAATTCTTTTTGGTTTACGAGTGTTTTAGAATACAAGCCCGTTTCCAGAACGAATTATGCTCGTAATCCAAGGTTCCACTGTATTTAGGTCTGGGGCAGCCACAGGAGCAGGCTTAGAGGTAAGGAGTCCTGTAGTGTCAGATAAAGTCCCCTCATTTGCTAGGAATGACAGTAACTTTGTTTGGAAAACTTCCCTTTCATTGGAAACTTGGTAACCAGTAATAACCACCTAAAGGCCCAACCCATCGACAACTGTTATGTTAGCCTTAGTCATATCATTGGAAGTCTCAACTAACACTAGTTGGCTTCTATTATTGTGTCCTAAACATCTTCCGCTTATTTTACTATGACAAAATATTTTAGCCCCATACAATACTTTGTAAATCACTTCATCAGTCACATCTACAGAAATCTCACTCAATACAATGACTTTTTGTACTTCAATTCATTTTCTGCATTGACTCCCTGTGAAATTTCATAACAATTTTAAAATACTACTTTTGACCTATACAGACACAATGACAGAGGCAGAGCAGGACACTAAGGATACAGCAGGATACTCCCAATCTGGATTATGATCTGATAAAGACTAGAGCTAAGGTGGACTTTAATTTTCACTCTGCAATGAACAACACAGAGGAATTTAATTGTCAGTGGTCCATAGTGAAAAAAAAACACTTTAGTTTTTAATTTTAATAATATTTCTAATACAAAATACATAATATATATTTTCAGTTAAATTTGAATATAAATCCAAATTGTAATAGTACATGTTTTTCATCACAGTACATTTTCTGCCAATTATTATATATTTATATTGAATTATTTTAAACTATCTTTTTGATAGTTTGTTCTTACTTCTTCATTTGTGAAGTAATTGGTAGCTTTGACAGTTATTTGTGTGCGATGAATAGATTTTATTAATTATTTCCTATTTTATTCATCCTTTACATGGAAATGACCAAACCAAACATCTGGTGTTGTGTGAGAGATAAGTAGCCAAAAAATGTATTGTGTGCACACAACCTCTATTATTCTCTTTCTACTGTGACTGAAAAACATTTCTAGGGGCAGACTCTGTAATCAGTGCCTGGTCCGCCACAGAAGGAGACTTCATGGCACGTCCTGATAGAAAATTGTGCATTTTATGCGTTTTCACAGCTTATCTTAGAGGAACATACAGAAAACAAAACTAGAGCCCTCTGAAAACAAAGGTTACAAAACAAACTTAAAGAAACAAAAAGGAATGCCCACATGACTGTATACAAATAAACAATCAACATTCAACATAACAAACATTCAACAACAATGCTCGACCCAGTTTCCCAGAACAAACTGCTATTTATAGAAACTTTAATGAGCCACCTCAGTTCAGGTGAGCACTCATCACCTGACTGAGGTGCCTTCTGGAAAACTGAGTCGACCAACAAAAACTCCAGCCAGACAGACATGAACAGTGACCTCTAGTGGAGGTTCCTAACAATGCATATAAATCTTTCACAGAATATTTAATGAATCTACTAAAATAAATTTTCCCGTGTACTTTGTATGTGTGTGTGAAGCTAAAGTAAGAGGAGAGGAGAAATGACACCCTCCCTTCTAACTCGGTAACCACAGTAACCACATTAACCCTTCCTCCTCTTTTATTTGACACGGGGGAGGACTACTGCGTGGGATGACTTTCACACATGCACTCATGGAATCACTGCTGTAAAGTAAAAATAAAACAAATTAACCTGCACATTAACTTCGATGAATCGTGATAGAGCAGTGTTTCCGTTAGAATGTGTGTGTGTGTGTGTGTGTGTGTGTGTGTGTGTGTGTGGGTGTTGTTGTGTGAAGGCGAGATGAGGAAGGGAGGGGCACAGTGTCTAATGACAACACACACGCGCGCACGCACACACACACACACACACACACACACACACACACACACACACACACACACAAACAGTGCAGGCTTAGAGAGAGAGAGAGAGAAAATGGATTTTTAACCTCTCTAATGACACTTGATTTTGCTTTACACGCGCATGAGTGTTAAGATAAACAGTACACGCGTGTATAAAAGGATGACTTTATAGACACACACACACACACACACAAAATAAAAGATGTTTTACGCACACACGTGGTCACAGTCTTGTAGGAACAGTACACACGTGCACGGATGTTGATTATATCAGTGAGAGACGCGCACTAAAACAGAGCAGGGGAGACAATTACTCACAATTCCGCAGCACGAGAGAGAGAAAAAACATTGGCTCAGTTGTAAACACATGGCACTCGGCTTCAAAACAAGAAACGTGATACTCGGGACTCGTAAACAAGACTTGCTCGTTTTCAAGTCAAAATTTACTTAACAATTTTGCCTGTCTTGCGGAACTCTCGCAAACTGCGTTACTCGCATTCCGAGGTTCCACTGTACTACTGACCTGTTTCTATCTAGTGGCTAGAAAAAAAAAGTGTTTTTATTTCTCATACATGTTTGTATGATGTATTATGTATTTGTGATGGTGTTGAGGGATAGCGCGTTATGCTAGCGCGGCTGTTTTTTTCCTACAGAGCCCTGATGCGAGGCGTCGGAGGGAAGGTTGTGTGTGTGAGCTGTGGGAATGATTGTGCACACGGGAGTCTTTTTTTGTTCGCAGATAATGTGGGAATATTAATTAAACACAAAACTTCTAAGGGAACAAAGACAAACATAACATATACAATAAATAAGTCTCCTGTCTCCTCCAGATAGGGTAAATCATTCTTTATCGTCTTTTAGTTTTCTCTTTTCTCTTTTCTTTAGTTTTCTGATGCAATACCTGCAATGTTACAGTATTTTGATTGTGTGTGTGTGTGTGTGTGTGTGTCTGTGTGTGTGCGTGCGTGTGTTTTTTTCGCACAGGACAATAAGAGTGTGGTGTTAGCCAGCACTGCTATCCAGCTCCTGGATGAGAGGAAGAACCTCCTAGTGGCCGGTAATTGCTTCTGAGCCACTGGACATCTCCATATAAACTTTATAACATGTGCATAACACTATGGATATTAACATTTATCAGTATTCACTATTTTAGAAAAAGCCTTAATGTTTTCAAATGACAAAAAAAAAACAGTATATAGTATACAGTGTTTAGCAGAATTTTATTCTAAATGTAGATTCATACGAATTTCGTAACACACACATAACCATAAGGCATGAAGCACTGTGTGATTTTTATGTCTTTAGATGCCAGAACACTGGAGAATCTTTATATTAGGAACTTCAACTTGAATTTAAAATTATGCTCATGAAGAGTTAATAAGCGATTATAAGCAGCTTATGTCAGTATTCACAATATTACAGATCTTTTGATTGAAGATTATTCAATGTTTTATAGAGACTTAGGAAATATATTATCAGTTTTAATTTTTCAGGATCGAAACTGCATTAACAGTTCACAAGTGTGTCGTATCAGATGCGTATAGAGAAACAAGCTAGTAGGTGGTCTAATTAAAGTGTTATAAACACAGCAAATGTATTTTAGTGTCATAGAAAGAATGAATTGGATTTTTTATAAAGCATCACTTATAGTCTTGTGAATGCAGTCGAATCCTCGGTTCGGTGCTTATGAAGACAAACATTCATGTGTTATCCTTATGTGTGTATTATGACGTTATGAAGGTAGGTTTTAAATCAGACAATATGCAGTGATATTTTATACACTGTCACGAAGCAACCGGAGAATGATCAGAAGACTAGCAGTTAGCCCGTGTAGCGTGGATGGTAAACCCAAACGCGGAAGTAGCGCGAACAGGCAGGATAACCACGCGATTTATTATTAGAACTCTCTCACGTAGAGAGCAAGAGTTTACACAATTAAACCCGCGTTCTAACAACACACACTCAATCAGGAAGATAACCCAAGATGGTGAGTACTCACGAAATGGAAGAGATAGCATCGGAGACAGCATGGGTAGACTCAATGACTGAGCGATGTAATGCGCCATCTTGTCTCCTTTTATGCTTCCTGAATCGCGACCGTCTTACTTCCGGGTCCTCGTGCCGGCCGCGTTAGGAGTGCGCATGACAGTACGATATTTTATAAGATATTTTATACACTGTCACGAAGCAACC
>JAAGKR010013774.1:0-13200 GCA_011419295.1 Clarias macrocephalus
AGGATCGTGAGTTTTGCATGAAAATAAAATGGAACAAGTGTGACAAAGTTATCAGAAGAGCTCAAATTCACCAGCACACTCAGTAAAACCTACTGTAACAACCTGTTTTACTTATAAAACTGCACAAATCTGTATCTAACACTACTGACTATTTTTAGAGTTTTCACACAAAATATTGACTGTGTTAATTTAGTTATTCTTTAGTGCTCTTTTCTAGAAATGACTTTTTAATGTAGAAATG
This sequence comes from Clarias macrocephalus, assembly GCA_011419295.1. Classification (NCBI taxonomy): domain Eukaryota; kingdom Metazoa; phylum Chordata; class Actinopteri; order Siluriformes; family Clariidae; genus Clarias; species Clarias macrocephalus. The sequence goes on from JAAGKR010013774.1 coordinate 242, forward strand.
TTTCCAAAGTGATTTTTGGTTTTTTTTTTTTTTTTTTTTGTATTTGCCCAAGACGTTTATACAGTACTGTAACTAAAACAACTGTTAGGTTTTACTGAGCGTGCTGGAGAATATGAGTTCTTCTGGGAACTTTTGTCACACTCGCTCCTTTCTATTTTATTAAATTATGTAATAAATTAATTTGAATATTTGGTTAAGTTGTTAGTTAGTTTTACTTTGAGTGTTTATGAAAACTATTTGTTGTTCATGTTTTTAATTGTTTTTAGTTTGATCAATAAATATGATTTAAAATACAATAACTGAATTCTTTAGTTAAATTATTATTTAGCTAGTTAGCTATAATTTAAATATATTTGGTAGTAAATTAAAGAATAAATTGCATGTTTCATTGCACGTCATTAGTGTATTAGGTTGTAACAGATCCCAACAAAAAGTAACTTTGTTAATATTTACTATAAATACTATATATTTCTAGATATTGCATAAAATTTCATACATCATACTTTAGCACAGGTGCCATGAGTAACATTATATTATATTATTATTAATAAAAAGGAAAATACAAAAATTTAGAGTTTCTGTCATTATTATTTTAATATTACACAGTTATGTATTATGATAAAAAATATTTGTAAACATTTAACATAATTTGAGTATGTACACAGTTAAATAACAGTTAACTCATCCTCAATGTAAAATTCTGGTTGCATAACCTGACAAGCAGAAACGAAAAAAAGAAACTTTTTTTCAACTAGAAGTGTCAGAGAAAGGAATCTTTCTTCTGTAGTTAACAGCAGATAGTAGAGGATTACAAGTAGGAAGAATTCAAAAGTACAGTGAGTTTAATGAAGAGACTCAGTTCAGATAAAGTAAAGATCCCAGAGGAGCCAAAAGGATTGGAGTTATGAACCTGAAAGATCAGAAAGCAGAAAGCAAAAAGAAATCATTCCTGAGGTTCTGTAGGAACGGCCAGACATGCTAGTGCCTACAGAAGAATTAAAAATGATATGAGTGATATGATCCTTTAATGGTTCAACCTGTTAAAATAGTCATTTGCTCTCTTTCTCTCAGGTTCTTGGTGCATGGCCTGAGGACCAATAAGCAGTACGTGTTCAGAGTGAAATCAGTCGGCCGCGCGGGGAACAGCCGCTACTCAGACGAGTCTGAGCCGATCCTGGTCCATGCGGCTAAATGTAAGAATGTAACATGCTCAGACACTGCGCTGTACACATCTTTCCCATCATCACAAATCGAGTTCATCAGTCAAGACATGATTAATGATTAAAGACTTTTTACGGTTGTGTGTGACGATTTAGTCATACAGATACACATAATTCAGTTCAATTTAATTTTATTAGTATAAGGCTTTAAACAATAATCACTGTCGCAAAGCAGCTTTACAGAATCAAAAGAAATTTTGAGAAATTAGTCTGAAATGTATAAATCAAAATGATCAGATCGTCCCTGATGAGCAAGCGGAGAGCGACGGTGGCAGGGGAAAAAAAAAAAAAAAAACAGACTCAACAGCGAACCCTGAGGATCATTTTGGTGATAACGGGTAGCAGAAATTGCTTAACAGGAGATGTGTTTAAGTTTAATGCCAAACTTGTAGCAATAAACTATAGTCTAAACAATTTTCTTAGTTACATTAAAATTGGAGCTCAAAACCTAAAAAATTAAACAAGAAAACGTCAAGAACCAAACATATCCTGCATTTGGGTTATAATACTTTTTGATATAGCCAGAACAAATAAAATGAAATGTACGGGGCATTCATGGATCAATGGTAGGTTTCTTTACTACCATGTGGAAGACCTCAGTTTGATTTCCACCCAATCTCCAAACCCCTTTCTCTAAATACAGTGCCTGTCCCAAGCCCAGATAAAATGGGAGGGTCGCGTCAGGAAGGGCATCCGGCGTAAAAAACCTGTGCCAAGTTGTTGGTCCGCTGTGGCGACCCCTTGACGGGAGGAGCCGAAAAACAGACAACAACAGCAACATTTAAAAAATATCTAGAATCCTTTATTTACCTTTATTTACTGTTTATATGCAATTCTTTATACAAAGGAGCATATAAAATGAGCTATACTGTTTCAAGAGGTTAATTATTCAGATTTTTATGTTATAAAATCAGCAGGAGATTTTACTCCAAGATTTCAGTATTCATGTACTGTATTCTAAAACTCTAGTAAGTGTTTCGGCTCAGATGGTATTTTTATCTACGTCACATGTTCTTGTTCCGAGCTATGTAACAGAAAGCTATACACCGTGTTTATTTCCTCTCGCAGTCCCCACATACCAGAAACGGATAGGGAGAGAGCGAGAGAGAGAGAGACTAGGGTATATGTGGCACAGCTGTGGTCTGTAATAAGCTTCTGAATAACGCACTCTCGCCATCCTGCTCGGCATAATGGCCACTCATTTCTGCTGTCACTCACGCTCAAGCAATTTACAAATACACCCATGGCCGATCAGACAATGATAGCTCTGACATTCTGTCCTCGCAGCCCAACAAATCTCAGCACACCTCGCAATTTATCGACGGTTGAACACGCAGACGATCAGCTGCTTAGCGGAGTTCTCCTTCTCTTTTTCTGGGATGTTATCCGTTTATACCAGCTCGCCGCATTCAGATGGTTTAATTTCCATGCCAAAGCCAAGAAACAGCGTATGGGTGAGAGGCCAGGCCTTAAAAACTGCCTCACATGTCATGATAAGATGGTAGACTAATATAAAGCACTCATTATTCTCATTAGTGATTATATCTGTATTATTTTGCTCCCAAGTATAGATAAGTATCATTAATAATTGAGTGGGCCCTGTGCTAGCTAGCATAATGCTGTTGTCTTCATATTATGTAATAAGCAATGCTAATGTAGTTTTGCCACAATAGTTATTTCCTCTTTCCTACTTACAGTCGCTCCATCTGCCCCCTCTGCCATTTCACTTCTTCACTGCACTGGCACTGAAATGGTGATCGGCTGGCGAGCTCCTGTTAATAACGGTGGGGATTTGGTGCGTGGGTACTACCTGGATCAGCGGGAAAAATCGCAGCACACATGGCGGGAGGTCAACGTAAAAGCTGTGAAAGAGAGAGTGTACACAGTAAGTCAGCCACATCTGTGCTCCCTTTATTTCAGAGATGTGTTTCAGCGCGATGATGTCATCTTTCTTGACAGAACATCCAAGTTGTCCTGGAGCAACATGTACACTGCAGTGGTTCCTTGGGGTAGTTTCTATATAAGCACTGAAAATTGTGCTAAGGGTTATGAAAACTGGAATATTTTTTTTAAAGCAAACGAATAGTTTTTTTTTTTTTCTTTTGAAAGGATTAAGAGTTGTGTCAATTTTGGCACAGAGTGCTAGGGTGATTTTTATGGAATTACTGAGTGCCAGGGTGGTTTCTATGGAAGCATTTAAATTTGGCAGACACCCTTATCCAGATCAACTTACATTTTTATCTGAGCAGTTCAGGGTTAAGATCCTTGCTCAAGGGCCCTTCAAGGAACCTTTGAACCTGGGACCTTCTGAACCGTAGTCCAATTCCTTAACCACTGACCTACCCTGGACCACCAGAGTTCCTAACACAATACTGGATGCTGGGGGGTGAATTCTCTGAAAGCACTGGCGGTTGGGGTGGTTTCTAAGAAAGAACTGAGAGTTGGGATGGTTTTTATGGAAGTACTGTGTTCTGAGGTGGTTTCTGTGGAAGCACTGGGTGTTGAGGTGGTTTATATGGAAGTACTGGCGGTTAGGATGGTTTCTTTGAAAGGACTGGGTGCTGGGGTGATTTATATAGAGTCATTGAATGCTGTGGTGGTTTCTAGGAAAGCACTGAAATTTGTGTTCCTATGGAAGAACTGAATGATGGCGTGGTTTCTGTGGATGCACTGGGAGTTTAGATGGTTTCTATGGAAGGACTTGGTGCTGAGGAGACTTATATAGACTCACTGAATGCTGGGGTGGTTCCTATGGAAGCATTGGATTCCAGTTCCTATGGAAGAACTGAATGATGGGATGGTTTCTATGGAATTGCTGAAATTTGGGTTTCTATGGAAGAAGCACTGAATGATGGGATGGTTTTTATGGAAGCACTAGGTGCTGGGATTGTTTCTATTGCAGAACCCTTAAGCTGGGGTGGTTTCATGGAGAATCCTGCACTGAATAATATAATGGTTTCTACAGGAGAATTGAATGGTATGATGGTTTCCTTTGAAGCTGTCTATGGTAGCACTGGGTTCTGGGGTTTCTATGGAAACATTAAGAATTTGGATGGTTTCTATGGAAGCACTGGGTGCTTGGATGGTTTTTATGAAAAAATTAAAAATCTGGATTTTTTTATATGAAAGCACTGGAGGTTTGGGTGGTTTCTATACAGGCTTTGAGAATTGAGATGGTTTCTATGGAAGCAGTGGGTGCTGAGGTGGTTTCTGTGGAAGCACTAGAGTTGTGGTGGTTTTTGTAGAAGCAATGGGTGTTGAGGTGGTTTCTATAAGAAATACTGGCAGTTGGGGTGGTTTCTTTAGAAGGACTAAGGGGTACTGGGGAAGTTTTTTCATCTTACCAGATGCTGGGGTGGTTTTAATGGGATCACTGGGAATTGGGGTGTTGTCTATGGAAGCACTGTGTGCTTGGGTGGTTTTATGGAAGCATCAAGAGTTGGGATGGTTTCTATGTAAGCACCGGGTACTGGGTGGTTTCTATGGAAGCACTGCATGCTGGGTGGTTTCTATGGAAGCAGTTAAGGGTGGGTGGTTGAGAGCTAGGGGGGATTCTAAGGAGTTAATTTATTAGTGTTTTGGCTGAACAGCTGAGTGAAAGCTGTAAGGATGCATAAGCACACAGCACCCCCTGCTGTCTCTCAAACACAATTACATTACATTTTATTATCAGATCATTCAAAATAAATGTTTTTGTTTTTGTTTTTTTTGGTTCTTTAGTTCTGGTTATACAACAATCATTTTATGGTGTTTGACTTTACTTACTGAAAATGTACATTATTTTGCTTTATGATTTAATTTGAAAAAAAAGTTGTAATTTTGTAACATCGACACATGGCCAAAAAAATGTTTAATGATTTATAGGCAATGATAATGATGACAACATACCAATTCACCTATATCATGCACTTCATCAGGAATGTGACATAAACAGTTTCCACTAAACATGATACAGGCCCCTGCCATGACAAAGATGATCTGATCACACTAATTATTAAACATTACACAACAACATTCTCCTTAATCCTATACCAAATAGCCCAGTGTCCTTAAATGAACACAGAAACAAATACTCCCCCCCCCCCTTTTGTCAGGTTGTGATCTTGCCACAGAGGAGAAATTTTTTCAATTATGTACAAGCTAATGGTTTGGTGATAATGTCACAGGCTCCTCTGTCTAATAGATGGCAGTGCTTTTTAAACCATAATCTTGAACATAACAAATAATTAATGAACCAGATAATTAGGTTCATTGCCAATTATCTTTTGTCAATCATAGGCTTGAAGAGAGAATTTGCAGATGTGATGAGAGTTAATGAGAATCAGTGGCCATGTCTGAACTATATAGAGATCAACATTGTGTATATATGGTTTGTTCATTTTCTAGCCTTGGTTTTGTATCTTATGTATATGTTTGTATCCAATAAAATGATCTCCAATAGAGATGGAGGAGATACGCCGTTGATCCTGTTCTAAAGGGAAATATAGTATGTTAACTTAACGAATTAAATCACTTTATCCCTTAAACCATCATTTAGTTATCTCTTTAATCCAATAATAAATGTGTCTTGGGTTATTAGGATTTTTTTTTTTTTTTTACTTTTTCTCGAAAATGTATTTTGTCTAAAAAAATCTCCATGAGAATCTACATTTAATAAAAATCATGGAGAAAAATCACCATTAATGCATCACATTCCCGTCTCATAGTGTATAACTTGTTTCTATATAAAGTTATTTGTTCTCTCTCTCTCTCTCTCTCTCTCTCGTATTATTAAAAGGTTCCTGGTCTTTCCGAGGGTCATTATTACCAATTCCATGTAATCGCAGCCAACATGGTTGGAGTCGGCAAACCATCTGGACCTAGTGAGGCTTTTCTGTGTGAGAAGTGGACGATGCCTGAACCTGGTAAAAAAAAAAAAAAAAATCTTCTACATTTAAGATTTCTTTTGAACTGACTCACAAATGAGGCAGGACACACTATTCAGTGGTTTAGACTATTCAAGTTGTGAATAGTGAAGTGGAAGGAACCAATTGCCTTCAGAAGTCATCTCAGTATAAATACAGCTGTTCCGTGAAGTCCTCAGAAGGTCAGACAGCATCATGAAGCCCAAGTAACACACCAGACAGGTCAGGGAGAAGTTTAATGCGGGGTAGGTTATAAAAAATCTCCCAAGCTTCGAACATCTCACGGCGCGCTGTTCAATCCATCATCTGAAAATGGAAAGATTATCGCACAACTGTCATACAGTATTAATCAGAGAAGCAGCCGAGAGGCCCATGGTAACTCTGGAGGAGCTGCGGAGATCCACAGGTCAGGTGGGACAAGTATTAGTCGTGTACTCCACAAATCTGGTCTTTATGGAGGAGTGGCAAGGAAGAAAGCCATTGTTGAAAGGAAGCCATAAGAAGTCGTCCTGTTTGCAGTTTGTGACAAGTCCCATTTTGGTAGATTTGTATTGCGGTTGGTTTATTATAAACCTACCAATGAAATACATTTACGTTGGATGTTGTAACTTGACAAAATGTGGAAAAGTTCAAAGGGTATGAATACTTTTGCAAGGCATTGTGAGTACATTTAAAACTTATCAATACACAAGGTGAGAATCTTTCCTTTTTGTGTGTGTGTGTATGTGGCATTGTTTTTATGCCCATGCGGGGTTCCTTCAAGGTTCTCTACTTTCCTTCTTTATCCCAAGAACATGCTAGTCAGTGGATGGGCTGTGCTACGTGGCCCCTAGGTGTAAAAAAGTAGGCCTGTGTAATGTGAGTGTGCATGCTATTTTCCTCCAGGGTGTATTCCTGCCTTTCAACCAGTGTTCCCGGGAGAGACTCTCGGCCCACTGTGATCCTGACCAGGATACAGATGACTGGAAAATGAAATTCTCATTTATAAATACATGTCCTCAGGTCCTTAGGTGCAAATACTGGAGTTTTTTTGTTGTGGGATGTAACCCCTATGACGAAAGAGCGTTCTTCACACCCGTATACATAAACAAAGCATTAAAAAGTGTTACAGATGTCTCACATTAGAGCTGCTTAAGTTCTTCCGCTGTGCCTGTTTATGATTAATATCCAGAGATCAACTGTGCTAGAAAACATGTTTTCAACAGAACCATCACTCCCGACATTCTTCTAATAATTATAATATGACTCAATTAACTGCTCTCAAACAACATTGTACTTCATTATACCGGCGCCGGAGCTCTGTAGTTCTTTATTACTATATTATCATCCCACTGTTATTATATCTGTATGGATGGTATTCTGAAAAATCCCTGTAGAGTACGAAATCAATGAAAAGTATATCCCCCCCCCCCCCTTTCTTTCTGCTCCATATTATCTTCTGCTGTTTGGAGAAAGCCATTTCTGTTTCTGGGAAGAGAAACGCACATCTATCAACTGCAAAGATTGCAAAAAAAAACAGTGTCTTGTCTTTAGATATGTCACTCAATGGTTTGGCTCACATGACACAATCAGTGTAGTCTGAATCCATGGATCAGTAGATGCACAGACTTACAGTAGCCCAGTCAGCAAAAAAAGGCAGCTGTTTTCAGAAATGGACAAACTGAGGTTATGTGTCCATACAGTGTGATTCTAATGATAAATCCATATTATCCATAATACACTATAGTGTTCCTGTACACACAGTAAGTTTGATCAGTGACAGCAGGTAGGTGCTTTACAATATTACCATTAAAAGAAAATAAATTGTAAAATAATAGCAAGTTAAGGCAATTATGTGCTAGGTTTCTTGGATGGATGGATGGATGGATGGATGGATGGATGGACGAATGGATGGACGGATGGATGGACGGATGGATGGACGAATGGATGGATGGATGGATGGATGGATGGATGGATGGATGGATGGATGGATGGACGAATGGATGGACGGATGGATGGACGGATGGATGGATGGATGGACGAATGGATGGACGGATGGATGGACGAATGGATGGACAGATGGATGGATGGATGGATTGACGAATGGATGGACAGATGGATGGATGGATGGATGGATGGATCGATGGACGAATGGATGGACGGATGGATGGATGGATGGATGGATGGATGGATGGATGGACGAATGGATGGATGAACGATTGGATGGATGCATGGACGAATGGATGGACGGATGGATGGATGGATGGATGGATGGATGGACGGATGGATGGATGGATGGGCGAAATGACATATTGAAAGGTTGATTGGATGGATGGGTGGGTGAGTAAGTGGATAGATAATTATATTGATTGGGTGGATTGATTGTTGTGTGAGTTAACAAACATATTGGTATGTTTGGTAAATTAAATTCAGTTTAATTGAACTGATGGTTTGGATATAGATAAGTTGGTTTAATAGATAAATGGATGGACGGATGGATAAATTAATTGATTAAAGAATAAATTAGCTGACCGAACAATGGGTTTGGTTGCATAGATAGGACGAATAGCTATTCAAAATAGTTCAAAACCTGCCACCCTACACCGTATGCAACCCAGCCACTGCATGCATGCTGTTTAAAGTCCCAAGGCTGTTTTAAAAAATTGGGAAGGTTGTGACAGGAAGGCCTAAAAAGCATTTTAAAAAAACATGCCAAATCTTGCAGATCAAATGATCCAATGTGTTGACATTTAGGATAAAAAGTCCAAAGCCCAATGAGAAGAAATAGCTGACTTATTGGTAAGGATGGATGGACCAACCTTGTTTTGGAATGGATGGATGAATTTACAGTAATGATGGTTGCAATTAACGGTTTGAAATGATAGACATATGGATAAGTTAACGAATTGACCTGTAGTTTGGATAGACAAAAGTTTGAATGTTTGGATGAACTGACCGTTATTACCAGACAGTTAGATACACCAAACAATTTGTGGCTTTCATTACACACTGTTACCATGATACTCTTAGGCTGCCCGTATGACCTGGAGCTGAGAGAGGTGCGGCAGGAATCTCTGGTCCTGCTGTGGGCGGAGCCTCTATACCAAGGTCAGTCAGAAATCACTGGTTATGTTGTGGAGATGAGTGAGGGGATGGAATCAGAGGATTGGACTGCAGTGACCCAGGAAACAATAACAGACACGCACCTAAAGGTCAGTTTATGACCTGAAATGATATCATTTCATAGTTTACTAAAATTGCTAGATAACCAGTCATTTTGACTTATGTTGACTTTATTGTCAGGTTTCCGGGCTGCAGGCGGGTCGTACGTATCGTCTCCGTGTATGTGCCATCAACAGTGCTGGAGTGGGAAGACCCTCTCTTCCCACAGATCCCGTCACAGCCCAGACTGACCCAGGTCTGTGCTTTGAGCAGCTGTGCTCAAAGAGTTCTGTGCTGATAATCCAATGTCTTAAATGGGTTTTAGTTTGTCTTATTCATGCATACCTATATTCTACAGCAATCAGAGACATCGAGATTGGGGTTGATAATGATGGCTTCATTTTCTTGAGCTTTGAAGCCCCTGAGACCGTTGACCAAATCCAGTTTGATTGGAAGAAGAACTACAAACAGGCCATCGATGCCGGACGAGCCCATTTGGAAACCAAGCAAAATAAGTGTGTTCTTTACATTTATTAGCAAAATGCAAAACTTAGAAGACTTGGTGAGGTACAGTAAATGTTTGTAACAGTTTGTAAGTGGGCAGTGAGTGGACCACAGATGCCAGGAGACAATAATTGCACAATTGACTAGAAAATGTGAACAGGCAGTAGTACAGTAGTAAAGTAATAAAGTCAAGAAGGTGAAAAAAAAAAGGTTGTAAAATGTGCAACTTTTTTTTTGCTTTTTTTGTTGTTGTTAATGTGCAACGATCGCTTAAAAAAAGTAAAGGTGCAGAATTTTGTTATTGTAAGTGGTATATTTATGACAGGTCATAAAAAATTAATACAGTTGTGCATTTGTCTTGCAGATCTGTTCTCACCTTCAATGCAGCTGCGGAGGAGGATCTGGGCCTTTATACTGCTGATGTGATTGACAGGCCTGACATCTCATCTAGCTTTAATTTTACTGCTGAAGGTACAGTTTCCGTCTTTTTGTCATCTAAGATCTTGCAGAATGACCAAAAAAAGATAAAAGAAAATGTCTATCCTATATAGTTTTTTTTTTTTTTTTGATAGTTTGGCAAAAAAAAAACTTACCCAAATTACCTTGGTAATATTAGTGCAAATAGTAGTTTACTATTAGTAGCAAATACAGTCGTTTCCTCCATACAATGGATTGTCACCCTGTGTCCTTGTGCCCTAAGTCTCCTGGGATAGGCTCCAGGGCCCCTATGACCTTATACATTATAAACGGTATAGACGATTATGAATAATAAATAAAGAAACCCAACCAGAATCATATTATTATACCAAGGCAATTCTGTCCTCAAAAAGGTGCACGTTTTTATTGGCCGAACTATTTCATTTACTAACACAATTGTTAGAGAAGTATAGGCTATATGTAGATTGTGGAACATGGAGAAAGACTGAGTTTGATATTGCACTCATGTCTTCTTATCTCACAGATCTGGAGAGACTCATGGAGTTGAGCTGGAACATCAGGAATCCACGTAAGGCCAGCCATGAATAATTGAACGAGCCTTGATGAAGAATGAGAGACATAACTTCTCCTGCCATGTTTTCAGAGACAAGAAATAAAGTAACCTTGGGAATTGCCTATGACAAAGAACGGCAGATAGACAGATGTTAGATTGAAAAAAAAAATGCAGGCCAAATAACAAGTAGACAAATAAATCAGACACAAATAAATAAATAAATTGGCAAATATACTGTACTGTATATACAAAAAGGCAGACAGACAGAAAGAGAAACAAACATATGGATGGCTGAATGGATGGATTGCTAATGGATAAATTGGATGAGGGGGTGGGTGACTGGTAGATGGATGGATGGATAGATGGGTAGGTGGGTTGACTGGTGGATGGGAGGGTTGTTTGGATGATTAGGTGGCTTGACTGGTGGATGGGTGGGTTGTTTGGATTGGTAGGTAGGTTGACTGGTGGATTGGTGGGTTGTTTGGATGATTAGGTGGCTTGACTGGTGGATGGGTGGGTTGTTTGGATTGGTAGGTAGGTTGACTAATGGATGGGAGGGTTGTTTGGATGGGTAGGTTTGTTGACTGGTGGGTGGGAGGGATGTTTGGATTGGTAGGTGGGTTGACTGGTGGATGGCAGGGTTGTTTAAATTAGTAGGTGGATTGACTGGTGGATGGCAGTGTTGTTTAAATGGGTAGGTGGGTTGACTGTTGGGTGGGTGGGTTGTTTGGATGGGTAGGTGGGTTGACTGGTGGATGGGATGGTTGTTTGGATGGGTAGGTGGGTTGACTGGTGGATTGGTGGGTTGTTTGGATGATTAGGTGGCTTGACTGGTGGATGGGTGGGTTGTTTGGATTGGTAGGTAGGTTGACTAATGGATGGGAGGGTTGTTTGGATGGGTAGGTTTGTTGACTGGTGGATGGGAGGGATGTTTGGATTGGTAGGTGGGTTGACTGGTGGATGGCAGGGTTGTTTAAATTAGTAGGTGGATTGACTGGTGGATGGCAGTGTTGTTTAAATGGGTAGGTGGGTTGACTGATGGGTGGGTGGGTTGTTTGGATGGGTAGGTGGGTTGACTGGTGGATGGGATGGTTGTTTGGATGGGTAGGTGGGTTGACTGGTGGATTGGTGGGTTGTTTGGATGATTAGGTGGCTTGACTGGTGGATGGGTGGGTTGTTTGGATTGGTAGGTAGGTTGACTAATGGATGGGAGGGTTGTTTGGATGGGTAGGTGGGTTGACTGGTGGATTGGTGGGTTGTTTGGATTGGTAGGTGGCTTGACTGGTGGATGGGTGGGTTGTTTGGATTGGTAGGTAGGTTGACTAATGGATGGGAGGGTTGTTTGGATGGGTAGGTAGGTTGACTAATGGATGGGAGGGTTGTTTGGATGGGTAGGTTTGTTGACTGGTGGATGGGAGGGATGTTTGGATTGGTAGGTGGGTTGACTGGTGGATGGCAGGGTTGTTTAAATGGGTAGGTGGGTTGACTGGTGGATGGGAGGTATTGTTGGGTTTGTAGAGGTAGGTTGACGGATGGATGGATGGGTTGGTGGTTTATTGGGTGAATGGATTGGATGCATAGATGAGTGTAGGGTTGGTGGGCACACAAATATTTGGAGATATAAATGGTAGCGTTTGGGGGGGCCTGGGGAGGGGGAGTTGATTGTAAAAACACTATAAGAGGGTGTTCCATATTTATACCTTATTGCTGATGAATTCCCTAATCTGCTTGGTCAGATTCTACTTTCTTTTATATTTATAATCAGGTAGACATAGATATAAAATATGAGATACCATGCCTTAATAAATAAAAGTCTTAATCGCTGGTGAATGCCTTTGGTGTAAGAGGAATAAAACATTTAAGGAATTGCTGTTATAGGAAAATGATCAATTTGGGCAACTTCATATAGGGTTGTATGACAAAATTATCAAGGTGATTATTTTGTTTTAGCAGCATGTCACTAATTGTTTTGTTGTGTTTGTAGTTATAGCACTGCGCTCTGAGGGCTGGCAGGTGGACGTGTTGGAGAAGGGCAATGTGAGACTGTGGCTGCAAACTGAACCGCTGTCCAACGCTGCAGAGCTGCACATGATCCTCAACGACAAAGAGATCTCCTCCACACCGGTGTGGACGCATTTGCTTGCATTGTGTGTGTGTGTGTGTGTGTGTGTGTGTGTGTGTGTGTGTGTGTGTGTGTGT